>VUQK01006706.1:33454-45820 GCA_015106715.1 Bujurquina vittata | reverse complement strand
TGTAATCAAACATGTATTTTGGCGATATAAAGAGAGACAGCAATGGGCATGCTCCAGCCGCCTGCTTCATTTATTGTATGTGACACAGCGCCACCAGAGGTGAGCCACAGCACTGCACTGGCTCGCCCCGTATTTCTTCCATGTGTTTGAACAGGCGATGCGTAAATTCCATGATTTTGATCATTAGCGCGGTGAAATAATTCATAAAAACAGTTTTATAGAACAGTCACGTGGGCAAATGTATTTTCTCTTATCATTGTAAGTATTTCACCTGTCATGATGACAGAGGAGGCACTGCCTCACCTGCCTCCCCTGACCGCATATCACTGCTGCAGTGTAACATCACATTTGCAGTCTTTGGTTTACATCCATAGAAAACAACCAGATCCAAATCTGGCACTGAATATAGTTTTGTAAAATATAAAGTTCCCTAATGGTAAAACATTCCCTTCAGTTTGCTCTGTGAAGAACAATAACATCATCCTCCTCCCTGCTGTCTCTTAATGCACTTCTATGTCCACGCACGCAGTGAGCCGAAGCCAGATCCAGTTTCTTCCTGAGGCCCAGGATGACCCACAGAGGAGAAGACCTGACATCCGTAAAGCCAAGATGATGCTCGGCTGGGAGCCAGTGGTACGTGTGATGCACGACAGACGGCGAGATTACTCTGAAATATTCACATGCACACATGCTGTCTGCTGTCATAAATATGCCACACGTCCTGTAGCTCAAATGTTTCATACTCTGAAATTTCTAACAGTGACTGTTAAAATTTTATCTTAACTTAATGTTAAAGATGTCACATTATTTAAAGTTTATGTAGACATGAGAGTCTGTCACAGTGTGACTATAAACCAGGCATTTAACTATTACACAACTGGACCTGCAGATATGTGAAAAACTAAGTCCACCCCGATTGCTTCCATAGGAATTCAGAGGGTAAGTAGTAGCCAGGTGCTGGTAATCAAATGCACTTGATTAATTGAAAGTGTGAGCACACCTATAAAAGCACAAGTTTTGGCAGTTTGGCGTATTCAGGTGTGTGTTAACGCAATTCCAAAGAGGGAAACATCTGCAATGATCTTACAGTTGTTGATGCCCATCAATCAGGCGTGGACTATATGACTATTTTTAAACAATTTTAAACAATTTAGAAAAATTATTTAGTCAGTTGCAAATCTTCCCTAGAGTGGACATCCCAGCAAAGTCACACCAAGGTCAGACTGTGCAGTACTCAGAGAAACTTCAAAAATCCCAAGAGCTACATCTCAGCCTTGTCATTTAACATGCCTCAGTTACCATGTTAAATGCTAAAGTTCATGACAGCACAATTAGAAAAAGACTGAAGAAATGTGGTTTGTTTGGAGGGTTCACCAGGAGAAAGCCTCTTCTCTAAAAACAACATAGGTTTGTGATACAGCCACAGGACCTGGGCACCTTCCAGTCATTGAGTCATCATGAACTCCTCCTAAAGTATTCTAGTCAGGTGTGAGGCTGTCTGTCTGACACTAAAGCTACCCTGAAACGGGGTCAACAGGACAATGATCCCAATCACAACAACAAATCTACACCAATGGCTGAAAAAGAAAATAATCAGTATGTTCTAACGGCTCAGTCAAAGTCCAGACATCAACCTGAGTGAAATGCCGAGGCCAGACTTTAAGAAAGCTGAGCATAAACAGATGCCCACAAACCTCAATGAATGTAGCAATGCTGTAAAGATTAGTGGGTCAGAATTCTTCAAAAATAATGTGAGAGACTGATAAAGTCATACAAAAATTATTGCATACAAGTTATTCCTGTTCAGGTGGTTCTGCACACTATTCAATCATTGGGAGTACTTAATTTTTACCAGGACTGCACAGTCTTTCACGTGACTGCACAAGGCATGTTTGTTTTTGTTTGTTTGTTTACTGCAACAGGAAACTCTGGGATATCCTGTCATTACTTAAAGATTTACAAGTAACACATGAGCATTAATCCAGTTCCTCTGTAGCTGGATTACTAGATTAATGCTCACTATTGAAGTTATTACTGCATGTATTGGGCAGGACTGACACTGATGGAAAATGGTTGGGGGCTGGTTCATCTGTACGGTGGGAGAGTGTTTGATGTGTTGTCTTGTGTTGGCAGGTGCCACTGGAGGAAGGCTTAAACAAAACAATTCATTACTTCAGTAGAGAACTGGAGCATCAGGCAAACAACCAGTACATCCCCAAACCCAAAGCCGCCCGCATGAAGAAAGGAAGACCCAGACACAACTGAGCCTTGCTTTTCCATCACACGCTCTTCTGTGTACCAGAAAGGTGTTCAGACTCCTTAAAGAGCAGCTCTTTGAAATACACTGCTGATTACTGCACTCTGAGCAATGGAGTCTTTTTTTTGACAAGCAGAGACAACAAACTCTTAAAACTCATTTTACAAAGGCAGTGTTGCCTTGCACTGGAACACCATCTGCAATGTCAGTAAGGTGTTCTTACTGCAGCTTGTGTGACTGACAGAGAAGCCTGAATCAAAGGCAACAAATTGAAGGCAAAAAAAAAAAAATCTGAACCCAGCCTATGTTTGTTTTTTCTGTGTGTGAATTTATGCTTTTGCTATTTAAATCGCCGACATGAGAATTCTGCAAACAGCTTGCACTGTGTATCTGTGCTTTGTGTTTTTGTGTTTTGTCTGTAGAGATGAGCGATCTGAATTTATTTATCCACTGGATGTTATGTCGTCCTATCAGTGGCGTGCCAGCACCCTGTTGGCTGTTCATGCAGCGCACCGCGGGGCTGGGAAAAACCTTCTAGAAAGACTGTTACAGCATCATTTGCTTTTCACAACATCAAGCGTGTTTGGATTAATTATTTGGGGTGAAGATGCTATTTTAATAAAATATTTCCAGTATTTTGTGTATGATATGGTTAAACAGATACTACTTCACTTGCTGTTGAGTAGGATTTTTTTTTTTTTTAAAAAAAAAGTGGCAGCCGGAAGCAGTACAGAGCCATATCTTTATTTACAGTTAAAAATAGAGACAAAACTTTAGGTTTGAATGTGCTGCCTTAAGGCAGGTGGATTTTTTTTCCTAACTAGTATATATTATAAAGAAAATTGTAAAGAGAACTATATAAAGCATAAGCGTAATGAGTTTGAAAGGGTTACATTGGTGGGTGTAACAACAGAAACTAAAAGAAAAGGATAGCAATGAAGTATAGAGGGAACTAACTCAAAAACCCAGACCCTTTAACCCTTTTTACAAAAAGCAGTGGTGCATTTGTATAATTGTATTCCTGATGTAGCAAGGGCATACATCTGCTCTTCTTGTGGGGACAAAAATCAAGTCACCGTAATGGAAATTATTAATTTTAGTAAACATGGTTTGACGTTAGGGGAAGGGTAGGTAATGTAAGGTCCTCTGAAGCGACAGATATGCACCTAAAGCTGTGCTGCTTGACTGCGGTTAATAGTAGTCATAGTTGACATCAGCTCCGTGTCTGTAAGAAGCATGGCCTCGTGGGGCAATCGGAGCATTTTCATCATGATGGTGCTGACGGCCGGGGTCACTGGCACGTGCGTGGTCCCTCCAGTACGCCATGTCGGCCTCCAGCCTCTGGTGAGACAGAACACCACAGACGTGACTTGTTAAGATACTCGATACAAGTCTGAAGCCAACAGACACACAGGCTACTGATAAGATGACCACCAAGACTGTCAGCAGGCAGAGCTGTGGCAAATAGACCTGCATGAAAGGCACACACTGAAAAGGCCAATGCTATGACAGCTTTGGCCTTTTAAGGAAGCAACAGCAAATGGCATTAGCACAAGGTGTCAACAGGACGTGTTGGAGAAATGCTGTTGTAGCCGGGCGAAACACTTGCTGTCAGCTGTCAGGAATGGCAGCGGGGAGCTACTTTGTGCACTCGGCTCCCCTTTTCCTGCTCTTGTTCTGCGTTCCCTCTGCTACTCAGGGTCCCCGGTGAGTTCTAAATGAGAGTCGCTGACCTGGAAGAAAACTGAATCTGGCTTTGTAAGTGGGTTTACATTTGTGCGTGTGAGAGAGGAAATTCATGTTGTCATGTGTTCAGTCCTGCTACTGTAGTTATCTGTTGATGAGTTGGACTTTTAAAGAACATTTTGAACATTTATCAGACCAGACCAGTGTTTACTTTAAATTTTTGTCTTCAGCATATATGAGAAATATGAAAGATACAGAACTTTTTGTACTGCTTGTCATACTTTTTTCTTTTTACGTGTCCTTGGTTCTGCTTAGCTTTCCAAAGAGCTGCTGAGCCCCTGAAGTAAACCATATTTACTAAATAGTGATATTTTACAATAGCATACAAGTAAAACTTGACATTACAGTCTATTTTATTTAGTCTTGTTATCCAAAGAAAGCCTGACCTCTCCCAGAACAAACATAACTCACCTGCTCATCAAATCCCATGTACATAAACTGCATAATCCATTGCTGTACATCAGGTCTACTGCGATCCCAAAGGTTCCTCTTGGTTCTGCTCAGCTTTGCCAGGAACTCTTTGGCCTTGGATGAAGGGACTGCAACAGAGGACAATGATGGAGCAGTACCAGCTCCTGCCCCTGGATGGAAGCACAGTGAGGCGAGGGGGGAGAAAGGTGGTATTTTTAAAAATACATCTTAATATTGTTAAATTATTTTTCTATCAACAGCACAAAAACAGGTATGTGTTTCAGGATGTTACCATCTCTTTTTCTAAAGATCTTGTGTAAGTGGCTGTCACTGGATACATCTGTAAAGGAGAGTCAACAGACATAATGAGTGGCAATGCAAATGATATTCTTCATAGCAGGTATGTTAGACTCTTTATAAATAATAAAGCACAACTAAATTAGATATCATTCACCTTTAAACCGGCCACACATTTTTACAGTCAGTTTCAGGTGTCATTTTTCTCTATTCAAATGCTGGACACTTTAGGTTCACCAGTACAGGGTTTGACCCCCTTTTGCCTTCAGAGCTGCTTTAAGATGGGTACACTGGTCATAACGGGATGGAAATGGTCAGCAACAATACGCAGTCTGTGCTGTTGAAACAAAGCTCATTTGATACAAGGGGCCCAAAGTGTGCCAGGAAAATATACCCCACACCATTACACCACTACCCCCAGGCTTCTTGTTATTAGATATTTGAGTCAACAAGCAGTTGAACAGATGTATCTGACAAAGTGACATCGATGGTTTGTTAAAAATGTGCAGCTGTCCATATTTTATATTATGTTTGTGTTGCAGTAGTTTTACTGGTTGGTGTTAGTAGTTTCAAATCCTTTCACTTACTAAGCCAGTGTCAGGGTTTGTTTTCAGCTTTAATTATCGATTTAAATGTGGAGCAGTGAGCCTGGTTCAAACTGAAGTTTCCAAAGAAAGCAGCTTTTGGCAAAATTTGCATGTAAATAAATGTACTAGTCACTTCCTGGGGCTCTTCTAGTGCACTGTTGACCCAATGTTTGGCGTGCACATGTCCAAAAGTTCACCAAACCAATCTAGTCAGATGACCTTTTATTGTCTACTTGTGACACTAAATGATTTAGAACAGTTTTCTCTGGGTGTTTCTGTTAGTTTTTGGAAAAGTCAAACAGAAAACTGAGCTAAATATAGATTAAAATCCCATCAAGCTTAGAATAGGCACAGAAATAAAGTCCATATTTTACAGCAGACTTCATGATGACTTCATGATGTAGAGATACAGACACATTTCTTCTCACAACAGTTTTCCCCACATAAGCTGTGGAAATATTGACATTAAGCTCAAGGACTATGATGATATTTAAGACGTCTTTTTGAGGAAGAATGAAAACTTTTTTTGCCATGATGGTGTCATTTCACCACAAAAGACAATGTTGGTCTGTTGGATCAGACTTAAATATCTCTGCAACTGTTAGTTGTATTGCTCTGACATTTGTGCACAAACATGCACGTCTCTAGATGATTTATGCTCCTGGCTTTGCTCATTTACTGACACATCCTGTAGTTCCAGCAACAGGTCAACATTCAGCTTTGGTTGATTACTGAGTACCTGCGAGTGTCCCGACACCACCATCGGCCTCAGTTAAACATTTTGCTTGTAGATGTGCTAAACATGAGTAAATCATGATTCTTAACATATTAAACATTATAAGCTGCCTATCAAATATCAGCACATTTATACACATCAGCCGCTTCATTAGGTATACCCGTTCAGCTGCTCATTAATCCAAACATCTGAAAAGAGAAGTTTGGCCATTTGCAGAGGAGAACGCTTCAACCTGATAGGAAGGCAACAGTAACTCATATAACCACTCATTACAACCAAGGCATGCAGAAGTGCATCTCTGAATGCTAAACCTTGAAGCAGAAGAGCTACAGCAGCAGAAGACCATACCAAGTACTAATACAATCAACTAATAACAGGAAACTGAGGCTACAATTTGAACAGATTTACCAAAACTGGGCAACAGACATTTGGATTGGAAAAAATGTTGCCTGCTCTGATGAGTCTCAATTTCTGAGTGAGCACAGTATACCCACCATATCACAAAGCTCAAATCATCTCAAGCTGCTTTCTGGAATGTGATATTGAGTTCACTGTATTCAAATCCCCCACCACCAGATCTCAATCCAGAAGTGCAGCTTTGGGATGTGGTGGTGGGTGAGCAGCCGACGAATCTGCAGCATCTGTGTGATGCTATTTTGTCAATATGGACAAGAATCTCTGAGGAATGTTTCCAGTACTTTGCTGAAGAATTAAGGCAGACAAAAGGGGGTCCAACCCAGTACTAGCAAAGTATAATTATTGCAATTCTATTTTAGCTTCCACTGACAGCACAGGGTTCACCTAACAGCTTCACAGAGCTGCTTACATGAGAATGAGCACCTGTAAGTTTAGCTGTTGAGTTTTTTTTTTGCTTTTGTTTTTTTGAAAATTAACTTTTAAAGCCAGCAATTAATATTAGAGCAATTGTTGGGTTCTTCAGTGTGATATCTGGGGCATGGTGGATGTACAACAAGTTGCTAGAACCCACCACTCCTAAGAGTATTTTGAGGCATGTCCTAAAATTGCATTTGCTGCAGAAGCCACATGGTTCACAGAGTGAAACAGATTTTGAATTTGCTACAGAGCGTGAAGTTTAAAAGAAAACTATAAATAAGCAGAAGCACCCCCCCCCAAGTGACTTTAATCATGTTTTTTATTATTTGTGTTGCATGTTTATTCTCAAGTTAGGGCCATTATTATCCAAAGCATATAATATCTTCTTAGATGACTTTGTCTTGTTGGTCAGACTTAAACAACCTTTAGTTTTCAAACCGATCCTTCGGAAAAGCTTTCATTTTCAGACATACAGAACTGTAATGTTGTGATTATATTGTATGACTCTTATTTTCTTTAAACAAAAGCTCTTTACAGGCATGTGTTGTGGTAATGATGTGCAGGCGTTTCAGAAGAAGGTGATTATTGTAGCAGATGTGAAGCAGATGCAAGTTTGCGCGGATGGATTTTTCATTTAAAGGGAATTTAAACTCTGTGTATGTGGAACTGAAAACAAAGACTACACTGCAGGTTTCAGAAAGGATGCGCTACACTGAATTGCAGTTTAAAGTATGTGGCATATAATATGCAAAACTTCTAAGTCTGATCCATTTTTTTAAAGCAAATGTTAATAAATGTCTTTGTTTAACTACTACCAGAGCAGTTAAAAACCGACAGCTGCAGAAACAAGACCAAGTGGTTATGGACAGAATCTAGATGGTGAAAGATGTAAAATTATTAGAAGCCAAAGAAAAACAAAAGAATGTGCTTACCTCCAAGAGCTAATAGTGTCAGCAATAAAGCCAGCCCCATTAACCTCAAATAGAAATGCTGGGATTCCATGTTGTGCCCACTCAGTCTTTCCAGAGCTCCTCCGAGGCAACAACTGTGCAGAAGCTGCTGCACAACCAGAAGTATGGGCGGAAACCTCGACTTTCCAAGTGGAAACTGGCCTGTGGCACTGGAATGTCTTTCACCTCCTTGCCTGCAGAAACAGAACTGCACCTGGGAGTTTCCCCCATTTAAGTGAATTTCCATGTGCGTCCCAGGTACTTTCCTATCTCCAGTACATACAGTATGTGGCAGCAGTGTTTGCGTGAATGCAGTTTGTCATGCAGATTTATTCTGTGGAAAGACATCCTGGATTGTGCAAACTAAAGTGGGTAGCTTCAGCTGCACCAGTGTGTTTTCACTTAATATTGTTACACTTTCTGAAGGGATATAAACTGTGCAACTCCAAATCTTTCTGGAGTTTTATGCATATTTCTAACAGCAGTTTTCTTCCAACAATACCCGAGCAGAAATCCAGACAGTGGTGAGAGCTTCTCGAATTTTATTTCAGCAGTACGTCTGTGAGCAGCAGAGAGAATCTTCAAATCAGAAGTGTTTGACTCCCTGGTATAACCCGTATGAGATACCCCATAAGCTGGAGAGGAAATGGTATCTTACTGATAGAGGATTTTCATTTAGAATACAAAAATAATTTGTTGCTCTAATTTTAAGAATCCCTCCATAAAGCTATTCATCACTGACTGAAGAAAATAATACAATTAGCATTAATTAATCCTAATATGATCGGCCTATCTCTTGTAATGGGCTATTTACCACGGGTCTTTAAGGTAGCAGTAATCAAACCATTACGTAAAAAGCCATCACTTGACCCAGCTGTCTTAGCTAATCTCTAATCTTCCTTTTCTCTCAAAATTTCTTGAAAGTGTGGTTGTAAAACAGCTTACTGATCATCTAAAGAGGAACGGTTTATGTGAAGAGTTCCAGTCAGGTTTCAGAACTCATCACAGTTCCGAAACACCATTAGTGAAGGTTACAAATGATCTTATGGCTTCTGATAGTGGACTCATCTCTGTGCTTGTCCTGTTAAACCTCAGTGCAGCATTTGATACTGTTGGTCATAATATTTTTTTTAGAGGTTAGCTCATGCTGTAGGTATTAAAGGTATGTTATGAATCATATCGATCTATTAGACTCCAGTTTGTTTGTGTAAATGGGGTAATTTCTTCACACACTAAGGTTAATTATGGAGTTCCACAGGGTTCTGAACTAGGACCAGTTTTATTTACGTTATACATGCTTCCCATGTACAGTATCGGAAGGCATTACACATACATTTTCATTACTATGCAAATGATACCCAGTTTGGCTTCAGAGTTTTTCCTTCCCACTGTCATGAAGTGATCACTTATAGGAGGTTGTTTGATTGTTGTGATTTTCTCTTTTTTATTGTTTTATTTACCTTACAATATAAAGCACCTTGAGGCAGCTGTTGACAACTGAATTGAATTGCGATAAATTGAAGCTAAAACGACTTGTTTCAGACAGAGGATGAACTGCACCAGGTCTCATTATAAAGTGAATTTGATAGATCTGAAGTCTACTACTCTGTAGAGTCCAAGATTAAAAATATGGAGTTGACGTAATAGCTCATCTTTCTGATTTGCGTAACAATTTTATGACTCAAAAGCTGAACATATATAAGCATCGATGTGAAATTTCAGCTTCATATATTCAATGTTTTTCAAGAAAATTGATTCTGAAAATTGATTGGCTGACTCACTTTTAGTACTTTTTTCACACATTGAAATTTGAGGCATTGTTTGAACATGAATACCTCAAAAACTATTAAAGATAAAAGCCTGAAATTTTCACTGGCCTTTCTTACCATCAACATGAATCATGATCTGTAATTTGGGACAGTTGCATAAAAAATGTCTGAGTTCTGGATAGTTAAAATATGAAAAACAATTCAAGCTGTCCTGTAAAGTCCCATATTTGAACACATGCTAATAAAAAGCTTCACATTGCAAAAGACACTTAGTGACAATTTCTGAATGACGTACAGTTATGTTACACAAAAATGCAAATGAAAAGTTTTTAACTTAAAATTCTTAGTCATCTTTACTTTCTTTTAGTAAAGAGACAACCAAAATTAAAGCATTGTTCTAGAAAATAATGCATGTATTATACAAAATGGGTTTTCAGTGTAGTGTGATATTGGCATTGGCATTTTTTTAATTAATTTTTTTTCGAGTGACCAGTTTGATTTAGCTTTTAGAGACTTTTAGAATGTGTGTCAGCCTCAGGTCACAGCACAGACTGTCAAAATCAAGTGTGAGAAGAGGTGAAGAGGGAAGCAGACAAGTGTGGAGGGCAAAAGTGAAGGAACGACAAAAGGAAATTGTGTTTTGGTCCAAGCTTCAGTGTATTTTTCAGAGCTTATGATGTTCCTGCTCCTTTTTTCCTGAACTCCAAGCACACACTTTGGCACATACAGTATGAAAGGATTACCTTTCAGCTTTATCTTTGTCCAGGTATGCGCTGGCACATGGAGGCTCATTTCAACGTTTTGTGAGCAAAGAAAGCAAAGAAAGCTTTGTAAAGCCTTGGCGTCTTTGTGCAAGTCGTATCCCAAAGCTTTGCTGTTCTTGCATCTTGGTGTGTGGTACATTTAACTGAGCAACATCAAACAGATGTCAGATGAAGGTTTTGTAGCTATGAAATTCTTCGTTCTGTCAGAGACATTTTTTTGGCCCTTCATCTTTTCCAACCGTATTGCCCACTGTCCCCCCATGTTCTAGTCCACCTCATGGCGCATTAAAGTGTGTTAGAGTTACCGTGGGCCACAGAGCAAAAAAAACTAATTTCAAAATAAAGCTCTAAAACTGACATGCTTCTGTTTGTTTTGTTTTTAAATTTGGCATCACATGATCACTGGAACTTTACCCATATGATATATTTGTGCAAAAATGTATGTAAAAAGTTAAGCTTATTTCTTTCATTTCATTTATTAATTTATTTTTACTTATTTGCCCATGAAATCTTCTCTCTTAGCTTGTGAAAAATATGGCTTATAATAGGCCTTTTTGTGCCATTCACCACTTCTCATTGTGCTAGGTTGTCAGGGTGAAGAGCCTTGGCCCCCTCAATATCTCACAATGTTACTGCCTTTACTGTAAAAACACTAGTGTGAAAAACTGTAGCTGTTGCACATTTGAAATACCTGCCCAAGGACAGTGAAAGTTTGAAAGGACTCGGTGTATGAAGTGATTAAGTCAGGCTCCTGTGAGATCTTATCTATAGACAAGCCTTCATTGAGAGCAGAGGTTTTTCTCTCTCACTGAGGTTCACAGGGTCCGGCCACTCGCCTAGACTGTTGAGATCAGAATGAACTCACCTTTTCTCCCTTTTTTTCTCCTTTGGATCTGTGATCAGTTTGAGTGTGCAGCTCTATTCTGTGTGAAGAGCACGCAGCTGCAGCAGTGCTGGGATTTTTTCTTTTTTATATATATATAAAGCCACTTTTGAGAGAGCTTGTGAATGAGTGAATACAAAAAGCTTCCTCATCCTCACACGTTTTCTCCCTTTTATTTATTTATTTATTGCTTTTTTGCTTTACCTTCCGTATCTCTCCTCTTTCTGCCTATTGTTTACTCGTGCCTTATCACGTCTGTTCAAAGCTCACTGTGAAAGCGCCGCCATCGTCAGACAGCTTCTGGTTTCCTGCATTCCATCGCTCGCCCCGAGAGACACGAAGGCAGTTTGTTGTTTCAAACCAAACGCAGTCTCACACATATTCATTACATGGCAAACAGAAGCCAAGACAAATTTGAATTTCTAAATGAGCCTTCTAAAAATGTTTGTCACCAGAATGAAAATAAACAGTGAAAACTGTCACAAGTTACTCATCTGAGACTTTTTCATTTCTATTAATCGCAGTCTTCCCCTTACAGACGAAACTTCATAAGAAATGAACTGTTCATTATAAACAGTCTAACTAGAGCTTTGTTTAGCCGTGATGACTATCACCAGCTTCAATTACTAAATAAGTGTTAATCATTGTGCTGCCCTTCAGGATTTACTACATTTCCAATACAGACCAACAGTATAAATGAAGACATCTGTAAACAGGCTGGCAGGTCACCTCCCACTGTAAACAAGCTTACATACACTCATCATAGGCATGAATGTCATGGTGATTTTGGGCCTTTAATGATTTCTTTGATCTGTTCTTTTTCCAGGGTGGAAGGATTGAACAGCGTAGATCTTTAATGGCTTTTTAAAAAATAAGAATTGGTTGTAGCTGAAAATTTAAATTGGCTAGGTTCCTGGCATGGACTTGGCTGTTGAACTAAGTCCACACATTTTCAATATGATTGATGTGGGGTCTTTGGCCATGCATCCAGTAAGCCTCCCCATGCAACCTAAAACTGCCTCGATATATGAGTGAGAGAGATATTACTGAAGCTATACCGCAAACATCAACATGACAACGTGGTGGATAATTCATTAACCTGGAGCCAGAATATTCCCCTTGAAATAAAGGA
>VUQK01006706.1:4297-33434 GCA_015106715.1 Bujurquina vittata | reverse complement strand
ACATTTTCAATATGATTGATGTGGGGTCTTTGGCCATGCATCCAGTAAGCCTCCCCATGCAACCTAAAACTGCCTCGATATATGAGTGAGAGAGATATTACTGAAGCTATACCGCAAACATCAGCCACCTCCTCTTCATGGATGACATCAAACTGTATGTCAGGAGTGAATGAGACATTGATTCACTGATCCACACCACTTGGATCTATATCAGTGACACTGAAATGTAATTTGGACTCGAGAAGTGTAGTCGGATGGTGACAAAGAGAGGGAAGGTAGTCAGAACTGAGGGGATTGCACTACCAAAAGCAACATTGCAGACATTGAGGACAGCTACAAATATCTTGGAATCCCACAGGCAAATGGGAACCATGAAGAGGCCACTAGGAAAGCTGCAACCACCAAGTACCTGCAGAGGGTAATGCAAGTCCTGAGGAGTCAGCTGAATGGGAAGAATAAGATCTGGACAATCAACACATACACCCTGCCTGGTGTCATATACCCTGCTGGGATAAGGAGGAGAGAGAAGCCACTGGCATCAAGACAAGAAAGAACCTTACCATACATGGAGGATTTGAGGAATAGAATTGAATCGAATTTTGCGGCAGCACGGTGGCATGGTGGTTAGCATGTTCTCCCCCTGTCCATGTGGGTTTCCTTTCAAAGACATGCAGTTACTGGGGTGAATGGTTGTCTGTGTCTCTGTGATAGCCGTACGACAGGGTGGTGACTTGTACAGGGTGTGTACCCTGCCTCATGCCCCATGACAGCTGGGATAGGCTCCTGCAACCCTGAACAGGATGGATGAGCTGAATTTTACCCCAAATCCAGCACCCTGAGACTGTACACTAAGTGGAAGGAAGGAGGCTGAGGACTAGTGAGTGTCAGAACTACTGTCCTGGATGAAACAACAAATATATAAATACAGTACCAGTCTAAAGTTTGGACACACTTTCCCATTCGTATGAATGGCTAAGGAGCACTTTATGTACAATAACACCGTGGATACTGTATGTATAACAAATACAACACCAAAACAAACAAGACTTCTGTCAGAGTAACGTCTGCATAGATGGCAGGACCTAAGTCTTCCCAGTAAAACATTGCCCAAAGCGTCGCATCACACTGCCTCCTCTGGCTTGCCTTCTTCCCATAGTGCATCCTGGTGCCAGGTGTTCCCCAGGTAAGCGAAGCGCACACACTCGACATGATTCATCAGACCAGGCCACCTTCTTCCATTGCTCCGTGGTCCAGTTCTGAAGGTCATGCACCCATTGTTGGTGCTTTCAGTGGGCGACGGGTCAGCATGGGCACCCTGACTGGTCTGCAGCTATTCAGCCCCGTACAGAACAAACTGCAATGCACTGACACTATTTCAGTCTATTTTACCTTGCCTGTTCCTTCCTTGGACCACTTTTGATAGATACTGACCTCTGCAGACCAGGAACACCCCACAAGAGCTTTCTTTTGAAGATGCTCTGACCCAGTTATCTAGTCATCATAATTTGGCCCTTGTCAAACTTGCTCCAGTCTTCACGCTTGCCCATTTTCTTTCTGCTTCTAACACATCAACTTTAATGAAAATGTTCACTTGCTCTGTAATATACCCCACCCACTAACAGGCGCCATGATGAAGAGACAATCAGTCAGTGGTCTGATGTGGTTTTCAGTACTTATGCGCAGCATAAATACAAAGAGAATAAAGAAAAAACAAAATTGTGCTGCTGTAATCTGCGTTGGATTTATTACACAGCCTCTCCCATCTGTCATTGGGCAGGACGGTGGGTACACCCTGAACTAATCGCCAGTCTAATACAGAGCAAATATGCTAAAGTAAAATACCTCAAAATGATGTCTAAATAAAGCTGACTGTCTCCCACTTGAGATCCCTGCTATAAACATTTTTAGACGAGACAGTTTCCTCATGCAGTCTAATAACACTGGTTTATGATCATGTTTAGATTTTGGCACCTTCATCAAATGTGAGGCGGCCATTTTGTGCCAAATGCTTTTCCTCTGTCTTTAGTTTAAATGAGGTAAAAAGGAAATAAAATTAAAAAATAGGATTTTTTTTTTTTTTAACTAGTTACTGGTAGTATTGCGTTATTAAAATACTACTGCTCAGCTAAACTATGACCATCAAAACCGTCAATCCTTCTTCCTGCAATAAGCCTGTTCAGCTTCTCATCGTCACCCTTTGCCTCACTCCTCAGGTTCAGGGTCGGGCTCGGGACTGTCGTAGCCCAGCTCTCTGCTGATGGGGAAGTGCGCCCAGAAGGTGCGAGCCAGGTCCTGCATACCATTATCGGCTGCCTGGGCTCGTAACTCCTCCAACCATCCATAAAAGTCAGAAGACCACAGGCCCCAGTACGGTAAGCTGCGCTTCTCCCTCTCCTCCCTCCTGCCAGCTGCTTCGCTCCCCTCTGCTCCAGTCAAAGAAGACAGAGAGGGAAGGCAGTGTGAACACACAGTTCACACCGTGTCTGTTAGCTCAGAATTACTACATCACGATACCAAGCCCAGTCATGTGTAATGCATCATATGAGCTGCAGCCATACCTGCAGGAGGCAGGAAGCTCAGAAGAAGAAGAGAGAGCAGTGCTGACACGTACAGAGCATGCATGCTGAGAGACGGAGACACAAAACACAAAAGGTTTGACAGTCAAAAGTGTATTTTTTTTTTTTTGAGCAATTTAAGCAAAAGAAATGTGAGTCTCTAGAACAGGGGTGGGCAATTTCAGGCCCCGAGGGCCGGTGCCCTGCAGGTTTTAGACGTGTCCCTGATCCAACACACCTGAATCAAATGGCTGAATTACCTCCTCAGTGTGCAGTCAAGTTCTCCAGAGTCCTGCTAATGACTTCTATATGTGATTTAGGTGTGTTGGGTCAGGAGCACATCTAAAACCTGCAGGACACCGGCCCTCGGGGCCTGGAATCGCCTGCACCTGCTCTAGAATGTCACCTCAAACACGTAAAACAGTGTATTGTTTAAAAACTACTCAGTCAACAGATGACTGCATGCACCTATAAAGAAGAGAAAAGTTAGTGTGCTCTTTCTTACCTGATGAGCGGATTAAGCTTCAGGGCTGTCCTTTGTCCTTCCTCAGACTGATCTCAGCACGATGGCTGCATCTCAATTTGAAGGTGAGGAGAAGGTGGGCATGTTTGTTTTTCACATTTGGCCTCATGCCTCTCATTTCCTTTGCCAGAATCTCTAGTGTCAGATGTGTAAATGAGGCCCTTGTATCAGTAGCCATTAATAATAACAGAGTTAGATGAGGTGAAGTTAAATAAGATGTTTAAATGTTAGATCGATCTAATATAACCAGATTGTTACAACCATCTGGAGTTAGGTGTGAGATTTGTGGCCTCGATTTTCTTTCAAGTCAAAAAAGGAGTGAGAAAAGGAGAGAGAGGAGAGAAATGAAAACACACACACACACACACACACACACACACACACGTGCGTGCCAGACAGTTTTCACACCTGCTGTTCAGACAGACTATACCAACATTCAACCAAACGGCAGAAAGTCATTTGGCGGGTTTTGCATCGCCAAGTCTCCCCTGTGAAAGTTTGCTACGTTCATTCATGTTGTTCATTCATGACTGAATCCATGCCATCTGTCAGAGGCAGAACAGTGCTCTGATAGAGAAGACGCCGCACAAATTTCAAGTGATCTTTAAAGGATGAGCTGCTGACTTACTGTGAGCAGATTCTGTGGAAAGACCAAAACAAATAATAGCTCTCAAAACTTTCTGGCTTTTCTGCCTGTCATGCTCTCAGCACCAGCTGAAGACTTAAATCTTTAGCTTGAATTATTAATGTTTTGTTTTTTTTTCTCTAAAACACTAAATTTAAAAAACAAAAACTCTTTTTTTTAAACAGCATTCTGACCCAATAAAAAGGCCCCAAAACAGTGAGCACAGCAATAAATTATAAACCATAAATCACTCGAGCGAGCAGAATGAGACAGAAAATGACGATAAAACCATGAATTCAATTTCTGATAAAAACTGAAGATTTTATTAGAAACAACCTTTATTAAGTTTTTGGTTTGGACACTGTAGCGCAGCCAAGATTGTTCCGACTGCGATCTCAGGTCTGCAAACGCATGCAATCAGCTGACATCTTAAAAGCAACTTATTGCCATATTTGTGTGTCAATATGGCAGCAAAACAGCGATAATATGTTTATGATTGAATGGGGTCAATTGTAATGGTGATAAATCAGCAGAAACTGCAAATCTGTTGCACTTTGTATGCACAGAAAATCACATTAACTACTTCCGTTCATAGTAGCGACAAAACGAGAGATTTGAAAGAGAAATTCCTCCACAAATGGAGACGTAGGACAGCAGTTTAACTGCGAGATGACACAGGTGCTTTCACCGTGTTAGCAATCTCTGCGTTCATAAATGAGATGGCAAGTACTGGCAGACATTGGCTAATCTGTCTGAGAGTGACTGCTTCAGTCCATGTTGGAGCGCGAATGCTTGGAGACAGGTTGCCTCCCCCCGGGCGACCTGTGCAATTGAAAGTGTTGCTGAAATTAACTATACCAATAAACAGGCAATTTCTTTCTTTCTTTTTTCCCTCTGGTGTGACTGTTTGCCCTTGGGTTCTGCCTCACCTCTTGCAGGACTGCACGCTGAGCTCTTGGTGTGAGAGTGCCAGTAATGCTACATTTCCTCCTTGAGTTGTAAACATTGACTCAGAGGGGTTTGTTTCGACTTTAAAAACTGGTGTCGTAGTATCACAATCAAAATCAATGTTTTCCTTTGCTTAAATTGTAACACTGGGTGAATTGTTTTCTCCTACCTGCTTTCAGAAGTATAAAAGATGTTTTTCTCCCAATGCCATTTGTCTGATTGCGTTACCTGGCTCTCATTACACCAGACTGCCCGTCATCCACTATTTAAACACTGCAGACTTTTACCGTGCCAACATACTTTTGTGGAACTCCTCACTTTGCTTCCACTTTGCCAGGAGGTAACAAATGTGGGGCTTATCTGGGATCCAAACAGAACAAACATTTTGAGCTCTAGTTTTTGATAAGAGAAGTCTTTCTTTGCTGTAATCTGGTCGGATTGAGTTGGTTCGCGGCGTCTGCTCTCGTGGCAAAACATAAAAGCTTATCCATTGATTGATTTTTTTTTTTTTAACATGGTGCAAAGTATTTCTGTTTCCGTTTTAAGCAAAACTTTTTGATATTTTCGGGTTTAGCAGGCTGTATTTGATCGGAAGGAATAGTGTTAACATTCATACTGTAGAGTGTTGGAAGTGCCTGGAAGTGGTCTCTCATCATGCCCCTTGGAAGATTTTTTTGTTGTTGAGTTTAAGGGAAATGTGCTTACTGTTCTTTTATGGCTTACAGTTGCCGTTGTGGAAAAGAGATGTTGCACCGTGAGTGAAGTTATGTGAAGGCTTAACGAGCACTCTTGGAAGCGTGGTATTAAGGAGTGTGTACTTGCTAAGATACCATCTCTTGTAGTTTTGCTTGGGATGAACTCTGTCAACTCTGTTATTATTAAAAAAATGTATTTGTTTTGCACAAAATATATTTTTCTAAGAGGCCAGATGATACAGATCAGTTAGTTAAACTGCAGGAATATCTTAAAGACAAACATGCATGGATTACCTCTAATTTCATACTTATAAATTCAGACTAAGCTGAGGTTATTGTACTTGGCTGCAGGAAACTTAGACACATTACCAGATACTTTGGATGTCATTACCTTGGCTTCCACTAACACAGTGAGGAGACATTTTTGGCCAGGCTATGTCCTTCAATGCACAATGTGTTAAACAAATATTTAAGACTGCTTTTTTGCATTTGCGCAATATGTCCAAAATTTGAAGCATCGTGTTTCAGAATGATTCTAGTTCATGCATTATTTATTTATTACTCTTGGACTATTGTAATTCATTACTATCAAGTTGCCCTGAAAGCAGCTGATCCAAAATGCTGCCGCTACAGTACGGAGAGGGACTGGAAAGAGAGAGCATATTTGCCCCATATTGGCTTCCTGTTAAATCCAGAATGGAATTTAAAATCCTCCTCACATACAAGGTCTTAAAGACAGAACCCCTCTCTACTTTTAAGATTGGACTCAAAACTTTACTCTTAGGTAATGCTTATAGTTAGGGTTGGATCAGATGACCCTCCCTTAGTTGTGCTGCAATAGGCCTAGGCTGCTGTGGGGGTCCCATGAGTGTTTCTTTTCATTCCCTCTTTTTACTCTGTTTATACCCCCATTTAATCACTAGTTATTATTAATCTCTGGTTCTCTTCCAGAGTGTGTCTTTTTTTCCCATTTCTCTCCCTTCAGCCCCAACTGGTCCCAGCAGATGGCTGCCCCTCCCTGAGCCTTGATCTTCCTGTTAAAAGGGAGTTTTTTGTTCCCACTGTTAAGTTCTTGCACATTGGGGGTCATTGGGATGTTCAGAGTTTCTTTCTAAGACTGTAGAGTCTTTACTTTACAGTATAAAGCGCCTTGAGGTGAATTGGAGCTACACACACTGAACTAAATTGAATAGAACCATGTGTTTTGGTTTCCCCCCACCCCAACAGATTTAGTTGTGCAGACCACATGAGGATGGTATAAATAACATAACTGAGCGCAATGACAGCTTTTGAGAGGGTTCCACCATCCCAGCAAGGATGGCTGTTTATCCAGTAATGAGCTGCAGACTTGAAGTATCTGGAACTAATAAGTGGCGAGGTTTGGTGAGAAAAACAAGATGAACAGGGGAAAGTTTGACTTTAAGGTGCAAAAAAGGGAGAGCATGTGACATGAGGTGGCAAATAAAGCAAAACAAAATCAAGAGAGCTAGGACGGGCATGAGGCAGATTATAAACTGATGTGAAAGATCATGAGCATAGGGAAGGGCAGCCTAGACGTGACTGGTGTCAATACAGTGCCGTGAAAGTGTGTGCCCCCTTCCTGCTTTCTTATTTTCTGGCATGTTTCTCACACTTGCATGTTTCACATCATCTAACAAATTTCAATATTAGACAAAGATAAACTGAGTAATTACAAAATGCAGTTTTTAAATGAAGATTTAATTTAGTTTAAAAAGTATCCAAACCTACCTGGCCCTATGTAGAAAAAGTAACTGTGCCATCTCACATTTGCCAAAAAACATCCTGATCATTCCCAAAACCTTTGGGAAAATATTCTGTGGACTGATGAGACAAAAGCTGGACTTTTTGGAAGGTTTGAGTCCCGTTGCATTGTGAAACTAACAAAGCATTTAATTGAAAAGAAAATCATAGTCAACCAGTTATTGGATACGCAGGTTACCCTTGTCTAATCTTAAAATTTGTTTGAGGATCTGAAACATCCAAGTGTGACAAACATGCAAAAAAAAAAAGAAGGGGCTAAATACTTTTCCACAGCAGTGTGCATGTGCTGGCTTCTAGATTGTCAACTCACTGTTGTATCGCTCTCTAAATGTTGTTTAATCGTGGATTTAGTCTTGATACTAACATTTTCATCTGAGCAAAAATGCCTGTTTAAAGGTTTTGTATACTTTCATTTTCTTCTAGAAAAAGGCAGTTGACTCAGCTGCTGCGAGCACTACAAAATAAGAATAATAAAATAAGTGACGTTGTGATCATTTGCAAACTCAAAGTGGAGTTCAACTACTCTTTAAACCAAAGCAGTATTTATCCCTCCCTCCGCTGGGACTTTGGTTGCTTTGAGTTCATTTTCAATTAGGTACACTAATCTTAGATAACCATTCATGTGTGTTCTCCCATTCACTGCAGATTATTCCTGAGTAAGGTGACAATAGAATTTGGAAATGGGCTGAGTGAAAGTCAAAATACTGACATTCAACTTTATACGAGTTTAATTAGTTCAGATGAAATTTGCTAAAGATTCCTGGCAATGTGAGCAGCCAGAACAATCAAACAGCTAAACATATGTTGGTTTGTGTGTTGCAGGGTGACGGTCCAAGGAGCCCAATACTGCCACCATGTGGAAAATGTCAGGTACTGCAGTCCACACTGCGTTGACTAAAAAATTCCTCTAATATTTTCAGTCACCATAAAAACCTTTACTGCTGTTTATATAATAAAAATGTATGGCTATAAAAAGACACTGTGTACTTGATCTTCTCCATCCAAAAGATGAGACAAGAGAGTAATTTCAAATAAACCTCTGCAGTGTAAAAAAGGTATGCTGACATGCAGCAGTCATCACTCTCACATTAAGATACAAAATCCCAACTGGCAGCCTGATTCTGTCAAAGCTGAGACAGATGGTGGTTTAATTGTGACTGACTCGGACACAGACACCCTGCTAGGGTGACCTCAATCATCAGACAGATTCTGGTTACACCAGCTGACGTATGTAGGGGTTAACTATTTGCCAGACTGGACTCAAGTGCCCTGAGGGGATCATTGATGGCTGACTGAGCTTTTACACAGTGGTAAAACTCTGTTAAATTCCCTTAACTAAATGTGTGAAATAAAAGAAAGGCTCTTATGTGTTTGTACTAAATTTAATATTACCAGGATTTCTGAATTGATCACTGGTAAAATGTAGTCTTTCATCTTTTCCCTACATAACCATCGCTGGTGTTCAGAGGCTGGACAGGAAGAGAGAAAATATCCAGTGAGCTGCAATTCTCTGGGTCAGAGGACGATGATGAGACTGCTTCAAGCTGACGGGAAGACAACAGTAACTCAAACCAACCAAGGTATGCAGAAGAACATCTGAAAGTCCAACACGTTCAGCATTGATGCAGATGGGCTGCATGCAGCAGCAGCAGACCACAGGGTGCAACTCCTGTCAGCTAAGAACAGTGTACCTAATAAAGTGTCCATGAGTGCATATAAAACATGCAGTCAGGTCTTCCTGAGGACAGATTTGGGGTCAAGTGTTATCCTGAAAAATGGTTTAAAAAGAAAAAACATCTTTGGAATCTCAACACAGAAGTAAAATTAATTTTATGGGATTTTTGTGTCACCTCAAATCTGCAATTTGATCGCATGGCTTAGAATGTGAATGAGCTAGGACAGCGTCTCTTGTGGCAATGCACATCCAGCCATGCAGTGCTGGTGTAAACCTTTCAAAACTAATCAGTGAGACAGCAATCACACATAATATATAGTATTCTTCAAAAAATTTTTATTGAACAAAAGTATCTCAATTCTCATCACGTTGTCGGTGATACAGTACCATAGTTGGATCTTAATGATTCATATATGCACCTCTTCTTATTTTGAATATATACATACAGTGGAGACAAGAATTAAATAACAATGCTCAATAACATTCAGATATATCATAAAAGCTGAGGACCCCATGATCAACACTTCCATTGGTAAACAAATGCACATAGCAAATGAAAATAACAGGAAAAGGCGCAGTAGGACTAGGGTTCTAACTTTCAGCTAGATGAGAATGTATTTTGGTTCCTTGACAGTGAAAGATGACATATATATTTATATATATATATATATATTTAAAGAGTATCCCAAGTCCCGCCCTGTTACTGTTCCTACACCTGTCAAACATGCACAACACAAAGAGTACAATGGCAACTCAATATTTAACCATTTCAGAAACAAATTCTCTTTGATTTCCCTTCTCATTGACTGTAGTTGTAAAGCGAGCCAATGCCATTTTCAGGGTCGATTAGTACACTATTCCTTTTAGTTTTTAAAGACTTTGGGGGACAAAAAAAAAAAAAAGTTCTCCTCAATTCGTTTTTGCTAGATATAAAGAGGCCAGGCTTCAGACCAAGCTCCAGTATGACTGGGCCATTCCTAGTCAGAGGAGAGCTTTAGCAAACATCTGATTTTGGACCTGTTATTTTGTTAATAAAAGATTCCATGATTTTTAGTCTGCCCCTGCCTAATTTGTTTTTTACTCTGAAACAAAGTCTTAGCCAAGTATAATTGTACCCCCCCCCCCCCAGTTTAGTATGCCTTCCAAAGTTCTCATCAATCACATCTGAGATGGTATTTGCTTTCCACGAGAAGAAGCTGGAACAGATAAGTTTTACCAAAAGCGGGGGGGGGGGCTTTTTTTAAAAAAGTTATTCTTCAGTCAGTATCGTCATGTCGCTACAGACAAATACTGGAGAACAGAACAGTAACGTGTCCAACGTGACACTACATAAAGCATGAGCACAGAGTTATGAATGACTGCCATAGTAAGGTGAGTGCAGTGCAGCCCTGGAGCCAGTAGTAATGGGTACAAGGTGGCACATTTGGTTACACAAATAAAACATTCAAACTCTACAGGAAATCAGAAGTCTCCACTATTGCATTAGTGCTCCCATCTAAACTGCTTTTTCCAAACATTACAGGAAGTGTTGTATTCAAATTTTAAGCATTACAAACAACTAATGACTGGGTCTGTGAAGAGAGAAACAAGGAGGGATATAATAAAAAAAAAAACAAGTGTCAAGAAATTTAAATGTGGAGGAAAATCATGTAGCGGAATGGTGAAAACAGACAAAGGGTAAAAGGCAAGAGAGTGATTCTGGTCACTTTGTGAAGTCACTGAATGAAGACAGTTTAAACCTCCAGAGAGGAAATTAATTTAGCTATTTAAAAAAAAAAAAAGGAAAAAGAAAAAAAATGTTTAGCTCTGTAACAAGCATTTCTTTAAAAAAATTAAGTGAACAGAATAAAACAATGGCCGGCAATACAACAGGACAACACCAGAGTTAGGTCCCTCAGAGGTCTGAGTCCTCTTTGAACGGTTCATTGTCGGTTCTCCTGTGTGGATTAAGAGCAATGGTATAACTTACAATGTGCGTGCTAGTAAATGGACATTATGTATGACATCACAAGGAGAGCTCAACACCCAACAAGGCCTCAGGCGTTCTGTTAGCAGCAGATATGGTCACTGCACATTAGCACATCCTAGATTGAGAGGCTGTTTTGTTTCCTTTCTCTTTTTTTCTTTTGGCGTGGTGTCATATGAAGGATGTGGATTTCTTTGACACAGTGCTGGCTGTCTTCAGGTTAACGGTTTGATTGAAGAGCTAGAAAAAGTGTCACCTGCTCACTGATAGGACAGATAAGACGCAGAGGTGCAAGAGAGGATCTAGATGTGGTACAGACGCCACAGCAAGAGGGTCCAGAGCTAAGGCTTGCGTTAAGACAGTTAAGGAGTGGCGTTAGTGTTGTATGTATGAGAGAGCGTGTGTGTTTGTGTATGAGATCCAGTGTAGGTGTGAGGGTGTGTGAATCACAGCAGCGCTTTGACCAGGTACAGCTTCTCCCCATGTTCGCTGGTGAAGATGGGCGCTTTCTTGTAATGCTCCACTAGTTCATCCATGGAGTTAAACCTGCGTTGGCCAATACAGTATACTCCGTCTGACAGCTGCACTTTAAAGTGCTTATTCTTGCCCACCGCCTTCAGAGACACAGAGAAATCACTGGGCTGAAAAACAAACGGGGAGACAGTTGTTCTGGTTAGAAATATGAGGGAACGACTGGAAAACATGCACAATTACATTCAAAGGCAGGCTGTGTTCCACCAGCAGGTGGCAGCAAGTTCTTAGACTTAAAACGCTTAGGCTGCACTTATCCAACTGCAATGTGAAATTCTGGTGTTACATGAGAAAAACATTAAAAACAAGCAATCCCTTACACCATACCACCCACCCCACCCCGAAAGGTGTTTTAATGCACATTGTTACTCTTCTTAGACGTTTGATCTTCCCTCTGCAAAATGCATGTGCAGAGTTTTACTCCAAGACTTCAAAGTTTCTGCTGAAAGAGGGAAGTTTCTCTGAGGTCACCTAAAAATCTGAGTTTAAGGTGTGACCACTTGCAAAAAATGTGAAGAAATTTGAAGCCTGCACTGCACAAAGGCAGAGAACTTGATCTTTGTGCCTTGTGCACTATTTAAAAATGAACACTAAATTGAACAATTCTTAGCACGCTGATTAATAGCTGACATCAGATTGCTGCAGAGAAGGGACAGAAGTGAGAAATGTCGGAAAGATCTACAACGATCTAGCAATAAATATAAAATTCAACTTAAAAGGTTTAGTGGTCACTGTGAAATGTCTTTGGTAAAAAGATTTTATATATATCTATCTCTCTCTCTCTCTCTCTATATATATATATATATATATATATAGTCACTTTGAGCCAGTAATGAAGCCACAAAGACTCCAAACACTTAACTTACCAAATTTATTGCATCCTTCATCTGCAGTTTTCAGCTGTGCTTACATAATTGGAAAGGGTTTTTTGTGCCTAGCTTTTTAACATTATGATGCATTGCAGGTACTGTATTAGGTAATACAATGCATCACTGGAACACAGAGGTGATGGTTACTGAAAGACCACCGTACGCACTCTGTACATACACTCAGTGGCCAGTTCATTAGGTGCACCCATTCAGCTGCTTCTTAAGGCTAATATCTAATCAGCCAATCACATTGGAGCAACCTTTTGGCATGCAGACATGGTCAAGTAAACCTGCTTAAGTTCAGTCTGATCGCAATCAGCAGCAGAATGGGGAAAAATGGTTGATCCAGACTATTTTAGAAACTGTTGATCTACAGGGATTTTCCCACACAACCATCTCTAGGGTTTACAGAGAATGGACAGGAAAAGAAAATATCCATTAGCAGTAGTTCTCTACGTGAAATGACTTGTTGAATTCAGAAGTCAAAGGAAAATTGCCATATTGTTTTGAGCTGATAAGAAGGCAACAGTAACTCAATTAACTACTTGTTGCGAGTAGTTAAGCGTCTCTGGATGAACAACACAATCTTAGAACCTTGAAGCAGCAGCTGCAGACCACACTGGGTGCCACTCCTCTCAGCTAAGAACAGAAAGCTGAGGCTCAATTCACACAGAGTCATCAGAATTAAGCAACAGAAGATTGGAACAATGTTGCCTGGTCTGAGGAGTCAATTTTTTCTGTGACATTCGAACAGCTCTGAAGGCAAAAGTGGTCCAACCCGGTACTAGCAAGGTAACTAATGAAGTGGCGTATATCGGAGCATATTTCACTAATGAAAATTTCAACAAAACATTATGAGCTTTAACAGCATTACACCACTGACAGAACTTGAGGGTCGAACCTGAAACTTTTTGTTTATCAGTGTAGGCTACAGCAAACAGTATATGCTGGCACAGATTTCACACAGTACTACAAATTCAGCCTCTAAGTAGTTAAGATGATGGATGAAAAAAACTGATAGTGAAAATAACTTCTAGGAAGGATTTTGTAGGGTGTAATTACTGTAGCAGTTTCAGGTTAAATATTTCTCTAACTGGCTGCTCTTGCTCTCAACATGTGAATATGAATGATGGTGTGATTGCTTATCAGCGGCTCCAAAATGTTGCTCCAACAGTTTGTGTTAAAGAGAAGTGTCAAGTTTTCACATACAAACTTTCTCTCACTTCTTAAAAAGTTAAATGTTATTTCAAAAGCTTAAGTTCTAAAAGGTTTGAAAAAGATATGGGTACTGACAAAAGGAAACATTTTTACTAGGATTCATTCTCAGTTTCTGCCAGTATCCAAAGTGCTACCCTGTCATGACTTCACCCAAATGACTCACCGATGACTCGCTGTCTCGTATGAGGAAGTCACCCTCTTCTCCTTTCTCGTTGAGTATACACTCGGCCTGGTGTCTGGTGATGTTGCCGTAGTACCAATCCCTCCCGGCGAACCTCCCTGAGCGTGCCGGTGCCAGGAGGCGATTCTGTGGGGAGCTTGACGTAGAGGAAGGCAGGCTGGGCCGCTCGTCCAGCACCATCACATAGTTTTTAGGTACCAAGCCCACCATGCCACGTGAGTTCTTACACCTCCACCACTCGGGGTCGTTCTCGGGCTTTTCCACCACTTCCATGATTTCTCCCTTCTCAAAGTTTAGCTCCTCCTCCGTCACAGAGCTGAAGGGGTAGAGTGTTTGAACCATGTGAAGAACTCCACCACGGCCACCTGCGCGCCCATTTGCCAACAAAGTTCCTTGAGAACCTCCGAGATGGCCCTGCAAAGAATCTCCCTCTCCTCTATCATCTGCCCCTCCGAGCTCCTCTTGTACGTAATTGGAGGGAAACCAGCCTACACGTCCTGCCTGATTACCCCGCCACCACCCGTCACTGCACTTCTCCATCACGATCACTTTGGAGCCTTTGACCAGGGTCAGCTCATCATCCCTCTCTGCTGTGTAGGCAAACTTAACTATGGCGGGGATATTGAGGTCGTAGATTCTCTCTGCAGCCCCTTGCCCAACCCCTCCACCCCCACTGCCATTGGAAGGGTACTCTGTGTCTGAGCTTGGTGTTGGGGAAGCATCGCGGGCACTTGTCTTCCTCTTAGTTTTTCCCAAACCTGTGCACACAAACAGAAATAAAAGTAAAGTCACGCAGATGCTAGCAAACTTTTTTCTTTAACATTTCTAACAGATGAGCTATGGTAACTTAACTTGGAAACATGAATTTGTCAGATACGCCCTGCTCTGTGTCATAATCTGGTCTCTTAAATACCCAACTGTTTTCACCAGGTTGACAATAATTCTGTTTGGTGCGAGTTAACAAGTCTCACATAGCCCTATAGTGGGTCTTATGCATGTCAGCTCAAATAACTGGATAGATAACTCGTTCTGCGATACATGTATGACTTGTTCCAAACTACTGACTATCAGGCTTCTCTCACTCGTCTCCTGCTTTCACTCTGTTAGTGCAAAGCATCCTCCATATAAAGCTTGTCGGTTTGGAACAACAATTAAAGTTGAAAATGGATTATAAAGCCCTCCAACACCAAGCCTGAACCAATGCCAGCTTAATAACCACTTAATGAAGGTGCAGAACACATTTAAAATAGCTTTTCTGAAAATGTGCCACATTTTTGAAAAGCACTAAATTTATTATTTAAAATTTTGCTGTTACAAAAGGCAAGAAAATCCACAGAATGATAATAAGTAGGAAATGTTATAAATGCCTGAAAAGCAGGGACTTTCTCAAGGAGTCATGGTCGTGACTTTACTACCACCATCCAATGTTACAATTTCTGTTGGAGAAAGGCGCAGGTGTCCCCTAGCTCACTGCTGTATTTCTACCCTGTCCCTTTTAACACACCCTTCATATGTGATCCTACATGAAGTTACACTCATTGCAGAGTGAAAGGGACATATTGAAACTGGACTTGTCTGTACTCTCTTTGGCGAGGGGCACATTCAGCACACAATAGACAGCAAAGATTTGAAGCAGTGTATAGAAAAAAATAGCTGTATTCCAACTTTAATTCACTGTGATCATTTTGCATGTATAATGCTGTGCAAAAGTCTTGACTAACCCGTCGTGTCATATGTTGCTAGGAAAATGGGAAATGGGTGCAGTGATTTATTGTAACATGCAAGCACACATGGAAATACAGGATGTAAGGTAAATGTAGAGCTTGTAAACTTCTAATGAGCTTCAAAGTCAATATTTGGTGTGACCACCTCTATTCTTCAACACAGTCTGAACTCTTAGGCAGCTTTCTTGTTATTTGTTTTAGTCTTTAGAAATAGATCTCCAGGCTTCAGAGTTCTTCAGATGTTGGCTGCCTTTTTTTTCCTGCTCTGTCAGGATGATCCAATACTGCTTCAGTAATTTTGAGGTCTGAGCTCTGGGGAGGCCAGTCCATGACTGAAAGTGTTCCACTGTATTTTTCTACTCCAGTTCCAGTGTGTTTTGGATCATTGTAATGCTTAAAAATGAAGCGGTTGCCAATCGGACTTTTCAGATGGTACTACAGGTGGTGGACCAAAATCTACTTTCTGTTCATAATTCCATTAACAACACCACTGGCTGAAATGCAGCCCCAAATCATGAGTCGCCACCATGTTTTACACATAGTTGTAGACACTCGCTGTTATACCCCTATCCTGGCCTCCTCCATACATACTGATGATGATTTGAACCAAACATGTCATATTTTGACCAGTTCTGTGGCATATCTCAGCCTTTTCTCCCAGTTTCCCCTTCCTTAAGAATGGCTTCTTGACAGCCAACCTTCCACTGAGACCATTTCTGATGAGTCTTCAGTGAACAGTAGATGGCTCAAATGATGGGGATCACAAAGAATTTTTTTCCCCTCTATTTCGTAAGGACATCAGAGACACTTTCCGTCCATTGTAGTTAGTTTTTTAGGCCTGTCATTTATTTTGTCCTGCACGTTTCCAGTTTGCTCAAACCTTTTAAAGGACACACTGGGGAGATGTGCCAAGTTTTCTGCTAATAGCTCTTTAAGAATCACCTTGTTTGTGGGAAAAAGGAATGCAATTTAATGCATGTAAAACTGTTATCTGGCATTTTTTGTAAATTTGATTAAAAAAATGGGAACAGGCTGGGACAGACTGCTAGTAACAAAGTGCCTAAAGATACAATTTAAAAATTGGTCCTTTGCCAAGTTGTCTGTTGCATGTAGACAACATTGGTTCATCCCTCGAGTTAGATGCCTATTTTTATGCTTGAATGATTCATGTCAGTGATGCACTGATCAACTACAACTTCTGAAAATGTTCAGAGACTGAAAATGAGCGAAAAAGCAGCCAATGACCAAAGAAAAACTTTGAAAGACCTTCAGAAAACCTGATGAACCACTACTGTTCAAAACCACTTAAAAACAAAAAACAAAAGACAAAATCTGGCTGAGTGGAGGCAAAATATAAAGAAATGAGGGGAGCTTAAGACTTATGTGCAGTAATATAAATATGATTGGAATGACAGCGCAGCCATTGTCTTTAAAATATGGGTATGGTAATTTTGTCAAACAGGGTGGTTACCAAAAATAAATAAAATAAAAAAAAATCAGATCCAACGGGTTGTACTTCAGTCAGCATTTTATACTCTTTCAGCTATATGATAACAAACAGCAAAATGTACAAACAAGAAGAGCTTTGCTGGGATTTCTTCTGTTGTAAAATAAAGTGTATAGGAGCATAAGAGTTGGAGATAGCAAATAGATGTAAATAACAAAAAGCAGCCAGCTGATATTAACTTGCACTGAAACACAAAAGTCAGCATGAAAACAGAATAATCCACCCACACACAGACACCATTAATCGGTATTAAATCGGTTCCCAAGTCTTTCACAGCATTACAATTTTGATAGTTCTGTTGTGTGGGCATACAACCAAAACTTATGGCAACATTAGCCTCAACAGCCCTATAACACACCCATAATAAACAGAGATATTGCTATTGTTGTGGGGAAATGTCATCAAAAAGGAAAAGAAAGTGGCCCTTCACTTCCTTGGATGTCAGAATACAGTTGTTAATTATCTCACATTTTGTACATCTTCAGACTCAATAGAGGGATGTTCAAAAACAATCAAGAAGTGAATTTAGCATAATGTGCTCCTATCCTCTTTTAAGAAATAACAATGCTAATCAGCTCTTGTATAATAGCAGTAATGCAGGCTGCAATAACCTGAAGTATAAAACTGGAAGCAAGCAATTGTCAGAGAATGGCCTGGGCTGCTAGGGAAAAGGAGACAGTTACAGTCACAGGGAAACTAATTGAGGCAGCAAGTTGTACTCATGGGTTTTTGGAGGTATTACAGGTGCAAAAAGTACTTGAAATACAGGATATACTACGAAAAACCTTAAAAGGTCAAGGACAGATTGTTAATTCTGTTATGAGTGTCAAAGATCTACTCATCCACTTGTTCCGAGCACCCCTGCTACTCAAAGATTGAAATGAAAGCTCATTATCTGCTTGGTATTCCATCGACATCATCTACAGGCCGTATACACATCTATTTAAATCAAAAGGCTGAAAATAGTTGGTGCTGACAGGGAATGAAAACTGGAGCAGCCACCATGGGCTTGATAATGACAGGCATATCTAGGATCAAAGTCAGCTCCTGTCTTACCTGTCTCTGACTTTTTCCTTCATGTACTTTCAAAGAGAAGTCTTTAAATGTGCGCGTGCACTTCAGTGAGACCTCAAGTTAAAGTCTCTGAGCGGAACATAACCAAGGAGGTCTCCTCTTTTCTCAAATTCATGTTAAAATAATAATGATATGCCGCGCTGTTGACAGCATTTATGCCATTTACTTGACAGCCGAGGCTTGTGTCATATGCTCATGTGTGCCACTAATGACTGAAGTGAGAAGCTTGACAGCTAATCACCCATTTGTGCCACAGAGCATGCTGAAATGTCACTGCTGAATAGAACATTTACATTGTTTTGAAAATTGCAGGGTTCACACAGAGTACCATGAAACTTGTTGGCAGAGAGAGGGAGGAGAGAAGTGGAGTGAAGAGAGACAAGGGGTCCCTTGGCAGCTGTTCCACACACTCACAACCCAGCACGCACACACACACACGCAAGAGACCAGGCACATCAGAGGCCACAGCTGACAAAAATGCAAAGAAGAAGGATGAGACAGGAATAACAAGAAGATCATGTTTATGGATAGCAGTGTGTATCCTACGTATCTGATACTTGTGTATAAACGTATGGGAGATATTCTGTATCCAGTGGCTGCAAACCAGCGACTAGACTCTTGGGCCCATTCCAGGTGATCCTTTAAGAAATGTAAAATAGACTGTTACTACCTTGGATTAGATGGAAGGGAAGACCGTACCTAGGCAAAAGCAGCTCAGCTGTTCAGACTGTACGCCACAAATAGTGTTGTGGCGCTCCGATCAAAGCAGCCAGGGTTAATACCTTTTCGGGAGGAAATATTGCTTTTATATTAAAAGTTGTGATGGCATTCTTACTAGAGCCTTTTTCACACATTCACGGCACCACTGAATTTTGTAGGTATCAGATGAAGGGGCTGTATGAGAGAAAATAAATGTCAGACTCATTGAACTGGACATCAAACGGTCTTTAACCTGACAACTCCCCAGCACAAGACCTGAATATCACTGATTGTGCTTATGTAAGAACACAGCACCAGCATTTGTCCAGTGAATTCAGAGCAAGCAAGTGGGCATCATGTATCCTCTGTCCTGTATGGGCCAACCAGGCAGCTTACTCACCTAAACCAGAGTACTTCCTGCTTAGTGGTATATGTGAGAAAGACCAACTGTTAACAATATCCTGTGCTGATTCTCTCAACACTGCTTAGATTTTTCTCTGTGCTTTTTAGTAATAATGGCTCAATGAACAAAAAGTCAAAATCTGAATTTGTCAGTTGATGCTGACAATGCTTGTTGCCACATGCCAACAAGTCTTGAGCACATGCAGGATAAAATCTGAGCGTGGCTATCTCCCGTCACTGTCGAGGGCTGAATTAAGCCTCAAGGAACATTAATGTAAAAGCGACCCATGCCCATGCCAAAGACAGAATGCTGTCACTTCCATCGACTGATGAATCCAGTAATACTGCCTATCCCACGTATAGATGCACCCCCCACCACCACCACACACTCATTTCCACTTCAAGGTACCGGGCTACTGGTTGAGCAGCAGCAGGCTATATTCTTTCCTCCCACACATTCACTCCCAACCTTCACCTACCTCTTCATCTTCTGAAAGGAGACTCAATTTTCAAGCCCAGAGGACTTCAACTCAGAGGGAAGTGAGCTGATGAAAGCCTCAGTGTCTGCATGTTGCAGCATATTGCTTCACACTATAACATACAGTTGAGGACAGTGAGGAAGTTTACTGTAATAAATAAGTCAGCAAAATCCCACAATGCACAGCAGAAAGTCTGTGCAACAATCAAAAAGCAATACCTGGGTGCTGGAGGAAAGTATGGGCACAGATTCATCAAATGGTGTGATTTAAGAGTACTTGAAGTAAAAATCCCACAAGAGCAATGTGGTCACCCCCTGGCAGTATTACTCTGTTCATGTAAGTACCTTGGAAAGTAGCTATGCTACTATACTACCAGTGGGCCATGGGGGGTCTTAATGCATTACTTTGTGTTAATACTAGGGATGGCACGATACTACTTTTTTTATGTCCGATACCGATCTTTTACATTTGGATATCTGTTGATACCGATACAAATCCGATCTTTTTTTTTTTAACAATTGTTTTTAAATGCCTGGATACATTTTACATAAGTCTCTCATACAACAAAATCAAAATCTTTTAGTTGCCCCATGTATGTTATGTGTGAAACAAACAGGGTGGATGGAGCAGCTACAAAGTTCTCTTTTCTTCTGTTACTGATCAGGTGATTGATGAAAGACCTCCAGCCGTTTCCCAGTAAAGTTTTAATGGTGGTTACAAGGGGGAAAAAGCTTCTTTTGGATGCTAGAAAAACATTTCCTTCCGCTCCATCTGATCTCACTATCTCCGGCACAGGCTCCGCCTCTTTGCGCTTCTGCAGACAGACTGACTGCTGTTGTTGCGTAATCAGTGTTTATGTTGAAAAACTGGGGGCTGCATGAGCATAATCTTGTAATGCTTTATTGCTCACAAGCATTCTCCTAAATACATTTCTACTGCTGATCTATATTTAGCTACTAATCAGTGATTAAAGTATAAAAAATATTTTGATGTGGAAGGGGTCCTTTCGATACCGGAGATCACTAGTACAGCGCTCGCTAGCAAGTATGTCCAAGAGCTGAAGTGGAGAAAAAAATAAGCACAGCAACACAACACAAACACGGTAGAGAGCGGTGAAGGAATGGAAAACATGTCAGTGATGATCCACTCAGTGTCAAAGGGAATTCATTACAGCGACGGAGAACTGATGGGGTTGTTTTCTAACTCCTGACCCCTACTCCATTCCAGTAGGAGGCAGTAAGGCAGCTCTAAGCTGGTTTGGTCAACCGCAAACCCACAAGACGACGACGACGGAAGAGAACTCTAATGCAGCTAATGTGAGCAAAATGCTATTTAATGGATCGGATCCCAATTTTTCATTTCTTTCCGATATCCGATCCAGTGATTTAGGCCAAGATCGGACCAATACTGATACTGAATATCGGATCAACGCATCAAATCTCAAAACAAAAATCACTGGATACTAAAAATGTCTCTTTGTTTTGGTCAGTTGAAAGTCCACTTTTATTACAGATGATGTAAATGTATTTTATTAAGTTTAAAATCACATCTACTAAATGGAGATAGAATACTAGTGACCACACTGGTAATCTCTCTCACACATAAATATACCACACACACATACCTTGTCCGTCACCTGACTCTAGTTTTAAAATCCTCACCAAATAGGGCTTTAGACCACCAGAATGTGCCACCTACCATGTTTATTTACGTGTGTGTGTGTGTGTGTGTGTGTGTACACAGCATTTATAGATGAGTGGTTCTGAAGGATCTAGCAAGTTCTTGAGACTTAGTGGACTAAGATAAAGTTGAGCAACATATTGTGCTTCAAATGGCTGCACATTCTTTTAAGGCTTGTGTAGTTTGAGCAGTACCTGGGGCTATTAAGCCCAGCACTGACAATTAGAAATGACTAAGTGAAATGGACTGTAGGTATACTGCTTTTTAACCTGCGGACAGGAAGCTTTGCACGGCCTCATATTTACCCACGCACCATCACACGCTGATAGCAACAGATGTGCTATATAAGAACTCAGGTGGATGGAAATCTAACTTACCAATATGTTGTACATTGAGTGCTGGCCCACTTTCAGGATTAAGTAGGACTTTCGCTGAATTCTTTCACCCATTACTGTTTTTATTTCCTGTGAGCGCAAAGTGGGGCACAAGGCAACCAGCCGCCATTTAAAGTTCAATTTTGCCTGAGGTAATGATGATACAACCACATTAAAGCACAGTAAATGAACAGGAAAAGCTGAAGACAATAATAATTGCAGACTATCAACATGCTGCACAAACACAATGGGCTGACTGAAGAGATGAAAAATACTGAGTGGATAAAGTAATCAAGCTCCTGGCCAATCAGATTCTCCTTTAAGTGTGTAAGTTCCATTAGCTGCCGACCTCACCTATTGCTCATCACCTCATCATGACAGTGTGCGCAACTATTGAATTTTCTCAGGCTTTTAACACTGAAGACCTACTAGCTGGAAGCATGCTACTTAGACTGAAATGGAACTAGGCCATAATGATGTAGTCGATATGTAACTTAGTCAGGGGACAGAGAGGCAATCCATCATTCTAGCACAACCATTAGGTGGCTGATTTCTACACTAATTAAACTACTGATCATTGAAAAGCAGAGACCTAAAAAAGCTGATGGGAACAATACTGAGGTGGGGGAGTGAGTGAGGGGATACTATTGTCTGTGTGCACAGTGAACTCTTCTGAGGATGACAGTGGCAGACTGTGCCACGCTAGCCCACATGAAGCTACAGAGTTTCCCCGAGGGCTAGTAGCCACAGAGCTGAGAGTAATCAGCGCATTAGACCAGACTCCCTTCATCCCTCTGTCTATTATCTATTCCACGGTCCTCGTCTCAAATCTAAATATGGCTGGCTTTCAGGGCCACATGGTTACTATTTTTATTCCAATTGCACCTCTTGATCATTTTTTTCCTGCTAGAATTTAACAGCAGATGTTTCTATTTTTTTCCCTCACCATATCCGTTTCTCTCTCCCACACTCACACTAAAGGCATGTCATACTTAAAATGTCAAAACAGATGAATTTCAGCATCGCTCTGCTTCTGGCTCTTTTCCTGCTGCAAGAAAGGAGATGAGGCTGATTTCTTGATGCGAGCTGTTTACCAGCACACACCACTTTAACACTAATCGGCCAAAAATAAATAAATAAAATAATCGGCCATCTCGTTTGTGGAGGGCATTTTCTGCTGGTCAGGTCTATGGCATTTGAACTCTGGGGCTACAAAACAGCAGCAGCTCCATGAAACATCTTCCCCAATCATTTTGCGCTCCTAATTCCACATTTCAAGATGTATAAAAACAAATTAGAACACATGCTACTGGAATTCCTGATATCTAATGAGACCCCCTTGTGAGAATATTTGTCTTGCTATGAGTCATAATAAATTAAACAAATACTACGATGCCTGAGAGACATCACAGAACACGCTCTGAAGCTCAGGGGAAATCAATTCCACCGTGCAGCTGCACTAAAAGAGCACACCGTTAATTTAAGAATGTCTCAAAATACTAAAAGGTGCGACTGTACAAAAAAGATAAAGTCACTGTTTGCGGACATGCAGGAAAGTGCTAGGAAAGTCTGTCAGACTCAGTCTATGCAACTATAAGTTTATATGTCACCCTATTATGCATCACATTATAAACTACTATTTCACTGTTAAGTGTCCTGATTGCAAGAAAGAGTCAAGCACAGAAAAGAATGACGATTTTTCCCCTTTTTCTCTTAGTGCTAACAGACAAACTTTGTAAAAACGTTGTTCTTTCATCCATATTACCTTTATAAATAGCAATTAAGTGAAAACCTCTTTATTTCCAATCAGGTTGCTTAAAGGGAGAATGGTAATTGTATTCAATGCATTTAGTCATACTATGTGCTCCTCAATCCCTGTCATAGGCTGACAGCTATGCCAACATATAATTTCTAATATATTCAAGTCACGAATGGGGACTGAGAGACAGCGTGCTGACAGCTGAGAGCAATGGGCAACTCAACAAGATCCCTGCAGTGCACAGTAACAGCTCCCAGCAAGGGGGTAGACACAGTGAAGGAATCACTTTACTTTTTGTAAGAGAATTCAGGCAAACACAAGTGCGCACACACAGACACACACACACACACACACACACACAACAGACAACTGTTTAACACTGCCTCTTATCTCCCCAACCACGGCAGTATTGAAAAGAGGATGCAGAGATTTTCTGCTTTTAATAATCTTCTAGCAGTGACAACTTGTACACACAGGCAACCTTTGACTTCTAAGCAGCGTGGGACTGAATTCCTCTTACCCAGAGTGTCTTTGATGTTCTTCACAAGCGAGCCTTTCTTCAGGCTGTTCTTGCGCTCGACGTAGTTTGATGGCACGTACCCCGTTTGATTGGAGGCATTGCGGACACGCCACCAGGTCTTTGAGTCGTCCAGAAGGAAGAGACGCTCATTTTTACGGATGTCAAGTTCCTGGTCCTGCTGGGCCGTGTAGTCCCACTTGGCTACAACAATCACCTCCTCTGTCATCTTTCATGGAGTCCTCCTGTAAGGGAAAAAAAGAACCTGGAGTGAGCCAAGGAATAAAACACTTTGCAAACTGTCATAAAACTGGTGTACAGTAGTTTTGTATTGCGAAGACGCAATTAAGCAAAAAGCATAGGCCACCTGCATACACAGTCAAATAGCCATTAGTAAGCACATACCGTATTTTCCGGACTTTAAGTCGCACTTTTTTTCATAGTTTGGCCAAGAGTGCGACTTATATTCCAGAGCGATTTATATATGAAATTATTAACACATTATTTTATAATTATTTTTATAAATAAGTTTTCAACTCAATGCCTGGCATCATCCCTGAGGGCTTAACCAAAATAATCCAGCAACTTGACATCTCCGTGAACCGGAGTTTTAAGGCAGTCCTGCGCAACCTGTGGATGATGGATGGAGAGCACAGCTTCACGGCAACCGGGAGAATGCGCCACGCAACTTTCCTGTCATTGGATGTATCGACAAAGCATGGGCTTCAGTGACAATCAAAACCATCCTGTCGGGATTCAGAAAGTCCGGAATAATTAGAACTGCAAGTAACGAAAAGTCTGAAAAAATTGACGCAGACGAGGAAGCCTACCTCCGGAGTTGGCGGAGTTGTTTAGAAGTGACACAGAGGATGAATTCATTGAGTAAGATTGATGGCTTGTTAAACTAGTTTGCATTTTTATGCTATAGTTATCTGAATAACTGTTAATGTTACACATCAGACACATACTCAGTTTATTGTCTATGCGTCATGTAGCTGAATGTGTTATGTTTGCGTACCTCTAATCCATTATTATTACAAATTGCCTTTCATGATGAAATGTCTGTTTTTGGTCTCGGACTTTATCACTTTACATTAACCCCCAAAATGCGACTTATAGTCCAGTGCAACATTTTTTTTTCTTCTTTATTATGCATTTTTTGGCTGGTGCGACTTATACTCTGGAGCGACTTATAGTCCTTAAATTACAGAATAATTTCCTGACTGCAGCCATTAAGCAATTTACATTTTAACATGTACAAACCACAACCATAAAGTTGATCTTCTGTTCCTTATTAACTACAAATTTACTGTTCAACATTATTAACAGTGATGAATACAAAGACTCCAAAACATCTGTTTTACAAAAAATGATGCATTTTTTTCCAAATGCACAGGGTAGTTTTGAAGTGAGTTTGTGCGAGGCTCCGTACTGATGTGACACATAAGAAGTTATTACAAAAATAATCCATATTCATCCCTGCACACAATTTTTAAACCGCTTATCCCAGCTCACACTGGGCATTACACTGCATATACCCTGGACAGGTTGCCAGTCTATCACAAGACTAAATTACATAAGCAGGCTAAATATGACTTGCATGTTTGTCATATTTAATCAAATTTTTTAATTAATAATTCCTTGGATGGGGGCTAGAACTAGTCAATCTGCTAACAAAATTCTAACCAGCAAACAAGTTTTTTTCCCCTCCCCTCCAGGATAACAGCAGCTCTAAAAACACTGACCACCTCAAAAAGGACTCCAAAGGACTTCTTTGGTAGAAACACACAAAATCAATTTATGTGCTCATTGTACATGCACCCTCTCTTGCACGCATACACATACATATTACTTTGCCTATTAGATTTTTCTGACAGGCAGTGAGCGATTACATGCTCTATTTCACCAAGCTTTAGGTAAGGTCATTCAACATGAGGCTGTGAGACCACCTCAACTGCTTCAGGAACCACTTATGATACAACCAAATGCTAAACTTTGTTTTTAGGAATGCACAGAGAGGACTGAAGAATGTTTGATGGGATTTTTACTCCAGCTCTGTGAAAATCCTTTCTGTGATAAAAGCCACCTAATGGTATGAGAACCATCTAAGCAATCCAGTTTATATTTAGATCACTGCCAAGTTAAAAGTCTACAGCGGGAAGTATGATCACTGCAAACCATGAATGAAGAGAAATTAGCAGGGATTAGAAGGAGGCTTTTGAAGATAAAGAGAAGTTGAATAATTGACTGTTGAAAAGGATGTTGTAAAGTATTTGTGCCAGCTATTGTTCAGCAAAGTAATGAAATAAAACTGCCTGTTTGATATCTAATGTCTAATCTAATGTAAGGCTATCAGCAAGCTATTGTGGGAAACCGATTTACAGCAGTAACAACCTTCAGGAGCCCAAACTGACATTAACATCTAGAACGTAACCGGGGGGAGTATGTATGCATTTTACGTGTGTGTGTGTACAATAGTGCTGAGTTATACATGTGAGTTATACATGGACTGGACACAAGGGAAACAATCAGTAGCACATATTTCTAATGCAGGGGAATTGTACATTCCCTTATGCCTATAATCATTTACATTTTAGTCTTTAATGAGAGGGCACAGCTCAGATAAAGCACAACCACAAAAGAGATTTATGACTCATGAGAAGAGGAGCTGCACAAATTAGACCATATAAAAAGATTCCATTACTGGTGGAACGATTGATATCTTCTGGGTAGGCTACATTTTATGAAATGCAAATGGAAGCACTCTAAAGTGCTGCCTGTTTTTTTCCAACCGGAGAGATTCAATTCTGCTTCAATTAGGCCACGACCACAGAGACAGTGCAGCCGATACAGAATTCATTCTTACAGTTACAACTGAAAGCAGGGTTGTGTGTCACTACACGACAGCATCTAATAGCTGCTTTCTGTCTCTACAACACAACAATAAAAACTGAAATGCAACAGTTTGAACAGATGAAATCTGCACTCATGAATGTGTCTCTGCTTGCCGTCACTGAGGCTGTCAAACTGGATTTCTTCACGGGCTTGAACATGGACAACACAGGAAAGGCAACAAGGAGGGTTGTGCAATGCAAGTTCACTGTAAGTTAAATTACTCAACTTTCCAGGATGTGACACCTTTAAGTGCAGCAGCAAAGTAAGAGGAAAAGAGGGAAGAAAACAAAAAATACAAAAAGGACAGTTTGATATTCAGGAAAAAACAAAAAGAAGCAGCTATGTTTCCTAGGAGAGTGCAGAAAATTGAAGTGGAAGGGCAGATTTATGACAAGATGAGGGACAGTGACATCAACTCTTCCAGGAGACAGGAGGTATGTGAATGTGCTGCAGCTTTTATGTGCTCTAGGCTACAGCTGCAAGGCTGAGCTACCTCGTTTTTATATTACATTTGCTCATTTTGGTGTGGACATATGGATGAGAAAACCTGATGAAGTCTGATTGGTTATATGGTCCATGGTATTTTATAGTTGCTGCATTTAAGATACTGTATAAAGCAGATCAGAAATTTCCAACCACAATAATTATGGCCTTTGGGATCGTCTTCTTCACAGTAATGGTTGTTGCACTCATTCAGATATTTGAGCTGAAGGTTGTTTTCATACTTGTAGCACAATTAAATTTGTATGAAGTAAAAAACAATTCCTCTGGTGCCTAGCTCTGATCTCATTCATGGTTGTAATTTTGACAAATTAACAACTGAACAGGAAGTACAATGTACTGACATGTAACCAACTCATTCACTCGATCGATCTGCTGTCATCACAAAGTGGCAATGCTACATATAATCCATTTGGCAGAACTGGATTCTAGAGGGTAACAGCAGGTCTTGCTGCACTTAACTCAACCTTATGTGCCCCTATATGCCCCCCCCTCTAGTGTTACCCCACGAGTATCCATTAATCCATCCATTCTCTTCCACTTATCCTGTTACGGGTTGCGAGGGGTTGGAGCCTATCCCAGAGGCAGGGTACACCCTGTACAGGTTGCCAGGGCTAACACAGAGAGACAGACAACCATTCACAGTCACATTCACACCTTTGGGCAATTTAGAATCACCAATTAACCTAACCCCAGTAACTACATATCTTTGGACTGTGGGAGGAAACCCACGTAAACACGGGGAGAACATTAAAGAACAACTGATGATTATTAGATGAGACTGCAGTGTCAAATAAAATACACAACACATTGGGGGGGGGTACCTGTGCAGGCATTGTTTAGGTCAAGTTTTATATGTAGACTGTCAGTCTACAATTAAAACAATTTATTTCAACACTGGTTATTTTCCACATACAAGTACCATGGAACTGCACAGGTTCGCATTATTTTGATCCGTTTGCAATTCGTCTTATGTGTTTACAACTTCAGGAGTGAGTGATGGGGGCATGTTGTGCTTTGATGCAACATTTCCTGCTGCAGAAGAGACATTTTGATGGTGTGTTAATAATTAATGTTAATAATAATAATTCAATGTCAAGCCTAACAGCACTAGGTCAGTGACTCAAAGTTTTACTGGCCCATGTATATTTTTAGTGGCCTGAGAGAAAAAAGTACCCCCCATATCACCCTTTACACTCAGCCCACTTGTTGTAGGTACCACAGCTGCCGACAGCCTTCAGCAAGCCACCTGATTCAAACATCGTGTCAGACTGACGGTCAGTTATCAGTTCATCTTCCTACATATGCTTTTATTTTGACTTCTGTATCTTTACTGTAGATTTTTGCTGTGTAAAACAAACAGCAGCTACAAAGTTTGTTTTTCTTCATGTTCTTTTTTCCGGTAAAGATTTTAATGGTGGTTACAGGAACAAGTGCTGCTGGTTTGGACACTAAAAAAAATGTTTTCTCTGACTTCACCTGAGCTCCGCCTCTTTGCTGTTCACCGTATTTCTGTAGACGGACTCCACACTAATGACATCATTATCACGGCCACTGTTGTGTTATCAGTTTTCTTGTTGAGAAAACTTTTTTTATTATAGGTGTGCTCCTAGATACGTTTCTATTACAGGCCTATTTTTAGTTGCAAATGTGGGTGAAACGCTCACACTTACATGGTGAGCTCTACAGAGCTGTGCGTTATTGCAAATTTTTCTGCTTCCTTTGTTTGAGGATTTTTTTTTAGTCAATCATAATTTTTTTCCCGCCTGCTACCTTTAAGGGTCGCCACAGCAGATCACCTTTATCCATCGGACCCCATCCCTAGCATCTTCCTCTGTTTGACCACCCTACAGCTCATTCCTCACTACATCAGATTTGGAGTTCATAAATTAAAAATCTCCTCACGCAGTTACACATTACAGCAGAAGAACAAAACATCAGAAACAACACATGTAAAC
>VUQK01006704.1:23499-35394 GCA_015106715.1 Bujurquina vittata | reverse complement strand
ATAAACCATAGAAGAACCATCTCTCACACTAAACAGAATGCTTCACAGAGCTGTAAGGCTTTAATGTCAACAGATGATTGCTTAGAAGACACGTGTTTTTGGCTAAAACACTACAATACTGCTCATTAAAAAATATCATTAGATTGGAAAAAAAAAAAAAACCCACAAAAAAAAAAAAAAAAAAAAAAAAAAAAAAAAAAAAAAGTACTAGGGGATTGTACTCATCACATTGGAAGCACAGGTGACAGCTGAAATATTGAGTTTAACACACTTATTCTAAAAGTATAACCTGGGCTTTTGTTGGTCATAAGGATGAAATACAGTGCCGCTCAGAAGTTTACGGTCAGTTAGAAAAATCCTTACTTTTGAGAAAGAAAAAAAAAAGCATATTGTTTTTACGTAATTATTCATCAGAAATCAACACCGTTTTTTAAATGGTATTATCAACACAGGCGTACAGAGCCTTTTTTCAGCAACTGTCACCTCTGGTTTCCAATGTCATGCCACGTCACCTAATCCAAGTTTATCATGTAAGAACCTGAAGAATGCAGGGCTGACTAAAGTGAACAATACAGCTGGTTAAGCGTCTGGAGGATCAGCCTTTGTGTGTTGGATTACAGGTTAAAAAAAATGCACCTTAAAAAGTTTGATTCCCGTTCAAAGAAATAAAACAGTGTTTACTACTCACTTCACAAACCAGCACGTCTGGGCTCCTATGAATACGTTAAAAAAAAGCTGCCAGATGAGGAACTGTGAGGTGTTTGTTCTTCTCTTGAGATTCTGATGTACTTTGGGCCTCCCACTTCTCTTTCTGCTCTGTGAAGGGAGTTTTGACAATTTTCTGCATGCAACATCCTCAATCTCTAAGAAGAATACTACTGTTTTTTTCTTTTTTGGGAGCAATTTTTAAACTATAATCAAAACCACAAAAGCTGATGTTCCAGACATTTGGATTTTGCTTCTAAGAACAAGTTTGTAGTTGTGCTAACATGATCAGCCTTTTTAACGTGATGAACATGAGAGACGGCTGCTCAAAATGGGCCTCTCCTAAGTGGATATTTAAAAAAAATCATTCATTTATGATGAATGAGTCCATTAAATATTAGTTGTCATTCTCAAAAGGCTTGAACATTTTGAACTGACAATTAAGAATCTTTCACTCTTATGCCTACTTTGAAACTGTCAATTAATGGGGAAAAAATGAAAAAAATAAATCAGGTTAAATATGTAACAGAGCCACAGCAGTTAGATCCACAGGTATTAAAGGAAGACAGGTAAAGTGGGGAGGGGGACTTTTCCTTTTCCTAATTTCAGAATCACAGATCAAATCAGAAGGAAGGAGGAAGAAGACAAATGAAGAAGGATAAAACAGAGATAAGCGTGTGCTCTGTCCAGTTCTGTCCAGTGGGGGGACATGGTTAAGGCGATGGTGGTTGCTGACATGCCCGTCTTCTCACAGCAGCGTGCAGCGGAAGAAACTGCTCTTCTTGGGTTGTTCTGTAATCTTTACTCCTTGACTGCTGCCCTGTGGGTTGTTTCCCTCCTAAAATGCACATACGTGAAAGCACATTAATTAAGAAAACATCCAAACACCAGTGTAACGCCACTAAAGCCACACGTACTGAAAGTACTGTGGGCAAGCTATTAATAGGGTTTTCACTTCTCTACATTCTTACCAGCTTCTTGTCCATTTTTGCCTTAATGTCTCTGGCGAGGGTTAAGAAGGCCTGCAGACAAAAAATACACTGCATTAAAGTAATGATTCTGGGATAATAATTTGTACAATTATAATGAAAAAAAATTATGTTCATTTACCTTTAAGGATAAAAACAATCTAATGTTAGAAAGGAAACAACAGGGTTTCATTGCTGGAGCTGTTCCAGCGATTATCATGGGGAATGTGAGGTCCTCGGACAATAATATGGAAGAGCTCACTGAACTGATCAAGTGCGTTTTTGCCCCTGAGGTGTTCACACTGTTTAACTTGAACTGTGGTCCCCTTTGATGCGGTTCATTTGCGAATGTGAATGCAGCCCACAACAACTGCACTGATAAACCGGCCAATAAAAAAACTGAAGATTAGTGAGGACATGGATGTTAATCCGAACAGTAAGAAAAAATGTAGAAGGAGTACACTATTTATGATTGACAAGTGGTGAAATCCCAGACATATCAGTGTAAAGGAACATTTATGTGGTCTGAATACTGCTGGGATGTATTACTATTACTGTTCAGTCCAGTTTGAAGCAACACAAGATTTAGTTTCCTCCATCAGCTGACACAGATGTCATCCACATTACTGCACTTGTGCATAATTACTCGATTCTGACCATCCTCTGCACCTTGTACAGCTGCAAGCATGCAGCTGAAAACTTTCTCTAACATGTTTAATGTGAAAGATAAAGAAGATCTATCATATTGAAAATGTTATTTAGTGAATTACATTTTTGTATTTTCTATTTAACTGGACTCCTTGTTTTCTGTATTTTTGTAACTTTCTGAGCTATTTTGTACTGTGATTTTCTATATATCTATTTAGTTAAGTTGTTTTTCCTGTTTTTCACTGCTGCAGCAAAGTAATTAAACTTTGGAGACAAACGTACTTCTTATTCTTACAAATCCTCAATCGTGGGTTTTAGGTGTATTTGCAGGTTTGTAATATTCTTATAGAGTAGCTTGACCTTGTTTCTAGTCCATATGCCAAACTAACCTCATTCATATTATATGAAATAATGATAATGGTTTTGTGATCATGCTTTGAGTATTATGACAGAGATTCTTATAAAAGACAACGGTTGGTTGAGGTGGATTTCAAGTGTTAAAAATCTCTTAAACTGTAGCGAATGTGATGTTCATAGTTTTACAGAGTAAAAAAAAATAATAAAAAAGAAACAATGTTGGCCATCTTCAACAACAAGCAAGTAATTTCAGAAGAGTGAACTCACATTCTCCACGTTGATGTTTGCCTTCGCACTGGTCTCCATGAATTTGATACCGTACTCCAGTGCCAGCTGACAGCAGAAGAAAAGAGTAAGAATCAGAATCACTAGTCAGACATTACTGTTGTGTACTTCACAGTAACATTCTCACTGACAAATCAATCACTCCCACCTTCTCGCCTCTTTCTTTGGACACCTGTCGCTTGTCATTGACGTCACACTTATTGCCGAGGACCATCCTTTCCACGTCTGCTGAGGCATGCTGTAAAAATGAAAATGACAGTGTACAGATAGAAGAACATGTCCACACTCATACACAATGGACTGGTTTTTAATATAGCACTTTTCTACTGTACCTGAGCACTCAAAGCACATGCAAAATATCTTCACTCACTGATCCACACAAGCACATTTTTTCTATCTAACATTTATGTTCCAATGAATGCATCAAAGAGCAACTTGGGGTTCATTATCTTGGCCAAAGATACTTTGGCAAGCAGACTGGACCAGCCAGGGATTGAACCTACAACCTTCTCATTAGCAGATAACCTGCTCTACCACCTAAGCTACAACCACCTCTAAGGATGCATTGATGTTTTCACTACATTAACTGCCAACGGCTCCCCAGTAATTAAGATAATATTTGCTAAAGGCAGTGTCTAATGTTTTTTTATATCTGTGTACTTTGCACTTAAATACTATTGGTTATTTACATGGCTGACTAAAAAGGCTTCTGAAAATTTTCTACACAAAAAGAATCTCTTTCATGTGAAAGAATATATTAAAACTTTCCCATGAATTTGTATATTAGAATTTAATGACAAGATGACTTTAAAATAGCTCAAATATTATTTTATAATGACAATTTTATTTCTCTGGTTTAAAAGAGAAAATGAAGAGCAAATGATGACACTGGCATCAACATTGGCTATTGACCAAACTGCCATTTTAAACACTGGTATCAGCCTAGAATTTCAAATTACACCCCAGTGCGTACTTATTATAGCAAAAGTCCTAATTACAATTGCTCTACATAAACTGAATAAATTCAAACTAGTTAAATAAATAAATGTGAACATGCCACAGCCTTGCAGGAGTGAATTTGAACTTTTATTTAGGGGCAAAATTAAAAGAACAAAGATGCACAGAAAGAGAAAGCAAGCATTATTGTAAAACAGGATGCAACACAATAATTGTTTTGTCACAATTATCTGTGCTTCATAATTAAAAGAAACAAAAACATTGCTAATGCTAATGGCCACAGTGCTAGCTAACTGTTACGACAGCCCAGCATGATGACACTCCAGCAAGGCGTAGCCGGGCGATCAACCGCTGGCTAGAATCCTGAAGAACTAAAAGAGTATGAGTAGTGCAAGGTTTTACCTCTTCTATATTCCGTATCCAGTTCTTGATGTTTTCAAAGGACTTCTCATTGGTAATGTCATAAACTAACATGATGCCCTGGAGAGGTCATAAAGCAAAATACATAAGAACACAGTGATGCCATCGCATAATAATTCTACAGAGACAGGCAGATCCAGAGAAATGGACGTGGAAATCAAGCCTTTGTGGTTTTATGCTGCTCATGTAACCATTTGTTAATAATTAATGCTATATAAATAAAACAGAATTGAAATTAAAACTCTTAGTGACGAACCATGTTGTGTTGGAACTTCAATAAAAGCACTTTGACCAAAGGTGAGACGGATCAATTAAGCTTAGAAATACCTGAATACATTAAACCCAAACTAAAGGAAAGGCTAACAAAAATGCCAGTTATTCATTAAGTGCACTTGATTTCTCAGGCGCACGTGACATTAACAAAAATATGGGGTGTGGTTTTGGTAGAGATTTACGCTGCAGTGTAAATATCATTCATCTATTCCATTCCCAGAGATTACCTCCGCTATTGTATTATCTGAAAGGCTAAAGATGCAACTTACCATAGCTCCTCTGTAGTAGGCTGTCGTGATAGTCCTGAACCTCTCCTGTCCTGCTGTATCCCTACACAGAAGACACATCTGTTAACTAATCCATTTATAAGTGGTCCATCTGTTCTTATGATTAAAAAAAATGAATACCATTTTATTTCACATCAGTTTCATTTTGTATGATTTGGGGGGGGGGGGGTAACCCAACCAGAGGGGTTAAAACAAAAAATAATGAACAAGAAACCCGCAACAAACCATGCCTTTTAGACAGTAATCTAAGTTTTTGTCTTTTATTTACTGGCTGCCAATGTTTTTATTCAAACTCTTGTGGAAATGTGATGATTTTAATTGTGCTGCTGTTGAATTATTTTACATCAAAATGAAATGCATGTGGGGCACAAACCAATTGTCAGAAATGCTTCTCCGTTTAAAACAAGTACTCTAAAAAAGTAAAAACATTTTATCCTTAAAGAAAGTAGCAAAGTGTGCAGGAACGTGGTATTAGACTGCAATTTCCATTTGATTTATGCAATAAAAAGCAGCTGAGTATCACTGTCATCCATCAACCACCCTGTCAGGTGAAGGCACTTAATATACTTATCTACCTTACCATATCTGTAGCTTGATCTTCTTCCCATCTAATTCTATTGTTCTGATTTTGAAGTCAATACCTAAAGAAAAACAAAAGTCACATCAATTGTTGCCTTTTTTTTGAAGCACCACAAACCACCCCACTGACGCTAACAATGCCTGGTTTTAGTGGACGGAGAACGGCTGCTGAGATAATTCATACTTTCTGTAACGCTGGCAGCAGGAGTGCGAAGTACAGGGCAGTCTCATAAGGGAAATGACACTGCCAAGTAACACTGTTAGCCTTGTAGCATGCTAGCTCAGTTTGACACTGTTAAGGTGTTTATTACGATAAAAAAAAAAATTACAAGTTGGGGGGTATCTCATCTCATTGAGATCACACACATTTGGGTTTGATATGTATTCCCTCCGGTTACAATGTCTGTGAGAGTCCTGGAAAGCCCCTCTAACTAGCCGGTTGAAAGCTTCCTGAGTAGCTTCTAGTACAATATGAATGCTAGCCAGAAAAGTTAGCAGAACTAGCCTGTCGGGATGGGCAGATCCTATGCCGCTTTTCGGCCAAGACGACACAAATAATGCGACTTTTACCCACCTATGGTGGAGATAAACGTTGAGTTGAAGGCATCTTCTGAAAATCTGAATAGCACGCAGGTCTTCCCAACTCCGGAATCGCCGATTAAAAGCAGTTTAAACAAGTAATCGTAAGTCTTCGCCATGTTATTAGCTAGGTTACTACTGCGGATATCCCGCCCGCCGCGGACACGGAGGCGTCACTTCCTGAGAGCTTCTTTTGGACTAATCAAACGTCACTCTCCCCTGTCGTCGTGGCCGCTCTCTCCAGAGGTTTGCTCGTTTTGATGCCTGTCGCCACCCGGAAGAGTTTTGTTAATTAATCTCTTAACTAACTTCTTGCAATAACACAATACTAAATCGATGGTTGTGTATTTTCCATGCGAAACTAGACACAACAGTTTACCCTTATCAGTTGAGGTTTCTAAGTAAAGCTAGTTTCGCTTTCATTTGCTAGAACTTCTTATAACAACTAGTGTTGTTAAACCCTGTTTAGAATTTGTGATTTTTTTTTAAAGAATTAAAAAGCTATATTAAAACAGATTTCCTTTTTCCAAGCCACTAGTTTGCCATTCTCTTACAGCTGTACCTTTTGTTGTTTTTACTTTTGCACTGTCCCTCTCCTAAAGTATTTATTATGTATTCAGCATGGACTTGCCCAACCAGTATCTGGTGCACCTCCCCTATACAAAAGACCCGCCTGCTCCGTCCTTCAGAAATCAGACCTACAACAAACGTACAGGTGGATCTAGAGGCGAGTATATATCGTGCATTGGTCATATTTGCACTGTACGAAAAAAAAAACCGGACGATCTGAGCAAAAATGTCGGTGAGTGAAAGTATTTTTTTTCTTTTTTTTGTTAGAAGTCAGAACAGTTCTGACGGACAGAAAGCTGCTTTAATAGTCTGTTATGAACTAAGAAATACGCAAATAAAATAACATTTAATTTTAATTTAATAAAGGGTAGCATTAAGCTGAGAGGTATTTATCACTGTACTAGAAGTGAATTTGCAGAAACATGTTATATATTGTTGTCTGTGCATACTCCTGTAAGAAATGATGCCTGGGCTTGTCTGGACATGTACCTGCTCTAAATAGTAATTCACTCTTCAGACAGTAGGGGGCATCAAGCTACACACATATCCCAGTACAGCTGATAAACCGTTCCTGTCTTCTTCTTTTAGCCGCTCCCTTTAAGGGGCAACACAGTAGATCATCTGCCTCCACTTCACCCTATCTCTAGCATCCTCCTCTGTCACACCAACCCTCTGCATGCCCTTCTTCACTACATCTGTCTGTGGTCTTCCTCTTTTCCTCATGCCTGGCAGCTCCATATTTCACATCCTTTGCCCAGTATGTCCACTGTCCCTCTTCTAAACATCTAAACCCTCTCAGCGTTGCCATTGTTGTTTTTAGTGAAGCAATGCCGTCTCCAGACCATATATCATAGCAGGTCTCACTACTAACTTGTAAATCTTCCCGTTCACTTCCCCAACCCTCTGTTAATTCAATCCTGTCATTCACCAAAACAACAAAATGTTTGTTTTAAAAAAATGCTCTGCCTTTATTGCAGTTGGCTAAGGATCTGATGCACCCTAGTTTTACAGAGGAGAGGAGGAGACATAAGAAGAAGAGGCTGGTGCAGAGCCCAAACTCTTACTTTATGGATGTTAAATGCATGGGTAGGCATTACAGCGCATGCTGCACCACATATTGAATTTTTACGACAATTTATTTTTTAATTATATGTGATAAATTCTATTTAATCTCCAAATACTCATCAGGGTGTTATAGGATAACCACTATCTTCAGCCATGCCCAGACAGTGGTTCCCTGTGCAGGCTGCTCTATAATCCTCTGTAGGCCACAAGGAGGAAAATGCAGACTGACAGCAGGTAAGGACCAGACTTGTTGAAGATGATAGTTCTGTGTTCTCCTAATTTGCTTGCAAGAAGTTACTGAAATGTTTGACATTTCTCTCTCTAGGCTGCGCCTTCAGAAAGAAAAACACATGAAGAGTAATGTGCCAGAACACCATGCAGCAGAAGAGACAATGGAGTGAATCCTCAACAAATAGAGAAATCACCTCTATTTATCTAAATGCAGAGTGAAATTTCACCCCCATGTGGGGCTTAATGAGAGAGAATGAGAAAGAATCATAGGCATGGATGCATGCATGAACATTCCCAAACTTGACATAATGAAGCACCTCCTGTCATCACTTCTATTGCACAAGTGAAATGCAACAATCAAAAAGTCAGACAAGTCATGATTTCTGTAAAACATTTTAATAAGTTGACATGGGGGTGGATGAATAAAGTATTTCATAACAGTCTCAATCAAATGTGAGGCACTCTCAGTGGCTCTGACATGAGATGAAACCACAATGACCATAAAACAAAAAAATTAAAACATTTCATGAATGAATCGCCTGTGTTATGCGTGTTCTTTGGTCTTGAGAGTTCCTCTGGCAAAAAGAAGTGGCGTAAATGAAACAAAACAAAAAAACAATACAACTTCTCACATTACCTAACATTATTCTACTATATACAATAAGTATCCATGGTTGATAAAACTTGACTGAGTTTCCAGTGGTTCGGGGTTTAGCTCACTCATATAGTATAGTATATTGTAAATCTTGGCTACATTATGGCATATTGTTGGTAATGATGCAGTAGGTGTCAGTGGTCAGGTTGAACTCAAGGAAAGGTCCAAACACTGCTCAAGCTTAGCTCTCAGATTCTGCAGACTTCCAACCCAAAAACACACAAAATGTAAATGTTCTGGATGTCTGCATCAGGTTCAACAGCTTGGCCAAAGAGGTGTTCCATTATAATTAAATGTATGGAAGTCTAAAGTCACATTCTGCGTTAATGAATGAAACCTTTCCATCAGGTCACCTGTTCATTTGACTATTGTGTTATTCTAACACAAACAGATTTATAACAAGACTGAAACAAGCATGGATTAGTCAAATGTCTGTTAATTTTCACCCACTTGTGATAAAAATGGACTAATAAAGAAAAAAACAAACTTAACTTCAAATAACCACTAGGTGGCGTAAAACCCACACATGACTGAGCAAAACCCTATGCCAGCTGTAGCCTATGTATTAAAAATAATCAGGTGTAATGTATGTGCACACAATATGTAAAATGAAGCCAGTTTAAGTGGTTGAGTGACCAATCTGAGGCTTCTTTGGACAAATTTAGTGCCAGTTCTTTTTAAGTGGTCAAAAACCTTTTTGGGAAGGAATTTCTACAATAACTTCTGTAGTTTAAAAAAAAAAAAAGAATGGGTTGAAAACAATTTTTCATCTTTAAAAAAAAAAAGTTGTGCTTAAAAAAAAAAAAAAAAACAACCTAAAAGGGGCAAGCATTAAGTTAATTCCCCTTTACACGGGGAATAGAGATTTTACAGCTCGAAATGCGGAATGGAGTCGAACGTTTAATGGAATGTTAATAACGACCTCATCCTCTCCAGCTTCCTCTCCGAGTGTTTATAAGCTGTTCAGCTCCTGCAGGGTCTGGTCCAGGACTTGGTGCATGCCCAGATTCTCCTCTTTGGCATGTGATAGTTTCTCTGGAGAGAAGAAGAAATGTGACATGGTAAACCCTCGACCATCAGCCAACAGTACTGCTCATTTCATGCCATTTTAATTTCTCACACTGCACCCCTTTTTAAAAACTGGTGTTAACGGACAGATGTTTTGCATAACTGTTTTGGTTAAGTTGTGCCACATGCAAAAAAGTGCCTTTCATGCATAATCTGCTGACTGCTAGAAGACTGTGGGTGGGAGGGTACAGGATGGACTCATTTTCTGCACGGTGAAGTCATTAGTCGAGCCCACTTTGTGTAAACAACATTAATATCTATACATACTTTATGGACATACATATCGGAACCCACAAAAACTTCTACATTTAAACCCAGGTGATTGCAAACTGTATTAATCCACACTAAAATCTGAGTTAAATCTCACAAGAAATGCTCACCTCTGTAAAACTGACAATCAGATGGACGCATACAGTGGTAATAATTCATAAAATACACGGTTGATTGTCTAATTACAAGATAATAGTAATCTATATAGTTAGCTTAGACTATGCATTAAACATTTCACAATGCCCTTTCATACTGGCAAAAAACAAAAAAGAAAAAAGCTGCAAACTAGGAAAGAAAGAGAGATTTAATGAATTATATTGTGCACAATAAGATGAGCAGAAGGCACATCTGATCAGAGGAGATGAACACTTAGAGACACAGTAGACAGCGAGAAAGAGCAGCACATGTCTCTACAGAGATGTCATGTCATTGAGGGCATGGTCCAGCTCCTCGCTAATGGCCTTGTACTTCAGCTTCTGAGCATACAATTCATCTGGACGTCAGAGGTCGACAAGAAGCAGAGGCAGGTGCCAACGACAGCGGCGGCACAAGCAAGGCAAAAGCAGGACGAGAGCGAGAGACAGATGGAGGCAAAGAGCAGAGGGAGAAAGGAAAAGACAAAAAATAGGTCAGCCTTTTTAAAGATGCAGAAATGCTTGGAAGAAAGAATGATGAATATCTAATTATGCACACAGCTCTTGTTTCTTTGTTTGTTTCTTTCTTTTTTTGCTGGGTGAGCTTTGAGCATTTAAGTCTTTTGTGAAACTCTCATAAAACTGCTCCAATAAATCTATGAACTCAGCTGCCTCTGGTTCAACAACTAAATGATCCTGACCTAAAAACATTTGAGCACATTCTGTCCCCTTTGCTGCGGCTTCATGGCTGACATGGAATACTTGTCCTTCAGTAACAAGGCTCTTTTTTTTTTTAGCTTCCATACATTTGGTAGAGAATACTTTCTTTTCCACAGGAAATATTTCCAGTGATTCTAAAATGGGACACCTCTTCTGGAATCTATGTGGAACTCAGGTAAGTGATTTTGCATCTGTGTATTAAGATGTAGTTCATCAGCAAATAGATCACCAAATTTAATGAATTTGAATGCATCTTTGGTGCAAAAAATGCTGCAAACTTCAACATGAATGTTATTCTCTCATACCTTCCAGGTCATCAATGCTTTTTTCCAGTTTGGCAACTGTCCTCTCAGCAAACTCTGCACGGGTTTCAGCCTGGGAGGAATATAGATGCAACATGTCAAAACAAGCTAATGAGCTCTAACACGGAATCCATTACGCAAGACTAGAACAGGAAAGGTTTTCTTACTGAATGAAAATGTTATGTTTTAAATCAAGCGTGCTACAACAGTCTCTGAATGGATCTGATCCACAGATGATCAGTCACAATGCCTGTCCCAGTGTGTCTTTATGTGTTACAAGTGATCTGCACAATCATTGGAATCATTCAATCATCTCACCTCCTTCAGCTTGTCAGTCAGAACTTTGATCTCCTCCTCATACTTGTCTTCTTTTTCTGAGTACTGTTGAGAGACGGCGACACAAAGAAACCCAGTTAGCAGCAGAAATTATCGTACATGCTTTCACCAAAGTTTCACACAATGCAAACACAAGAAACCACCGTCCAAGGATTATTACTGCTTTGAGAGCCATTAGTGCCACTCCCTTACGAGTCACTGGCACGTAACAGGCAAGGTGTTGGCCTGTCCTGGGAACAAGTTTTGCTGTTATGCTAACCATGACAGGTCTCATTCAAAACATACCATATATTGCTAAAGGAAAGTTGTCACGAGGTAAACCTAGCATGCTGCATGCCTATACATGGGCAGGAATGAAGCACAGGCATTCCTAAGTGTGGCAGGTCTCTACTGGCTGTTGTTACACACACTGGAACACCTTCGTAGCCATTAACTCTACACACACCAAAAAAAAAAAAAAACACTCCTAAAAAGCCAAAATGTAAA
>VUQK01006704.1:6972-19067 GCA_015106715.1 Bujurquina vittata | reverse complement strand
TCAGGAAGACTGTGGCAGTACAGACAGATATGTAGACGCAGACTTTAAAAGATATTGGAATACAAGCAGCGGCTCTGTTATCACCATAGCTTGATATGTAACACCAGCTGTTTAAGAGGTGAATGGTGCTTTAGCAACTAGTGCATCACAAACAGGCAAGTGGCTATTAGAGCCATGAGATTTCTAAAGCTTTAGCTCAACATTTTATGAACTACATTTTGGCGTTAGATTAAAAAAAAAAGAAAAAAAAAGCTACCAGTCTCAAAACACAAACACTTTGAGCTAATCAAATTTGCTTCCCAGTAATGGTGGAGACTCAGAAGGATAAGCTGGGGAGTTAATGGGTCTCACTGCCATCATTCCCAGCAAATAAATAATGTATTAATTAATGAGTTTAGATGGGCTGATTTTAGCAGATTATGCTAAGTCACTGCCACAGCTTTATTTTTACTCTGCAGAAAGAAAGCAGTACATTTCCAAGGTGTTTAACTATTTCTTTAATAGACGCCCCATTAGTAAGTGACAAACAATATGATTGCATGGAGAGATTCACCTCTTTGAGGTTATTCATCTACTTCAGCCTACTGTCTCAGTTGATGTGAGAGCACTTGAAGTGAGGCTGCAGACTGGTGGGAGTGCCTTAAGAAATACCTGAGTGTATTACATGTCTTAGAGACAGCATCAAGGACAAGTGAAAGAGGAATCTAATTATTGGCTGATTCCAGGGCAGTGGGCTAATGAGCTGCACAATGCTGTTGGGGTTCAGGGTAAGTTATTCCTGACTTTGCTGCCCGCTACTCTTAAAAGTTAATGTGCGTGTGTGTTCGTGACAGAAAGAAAGGGTGTAATCATTTCCCACAAAGATCTGGCATGCAAAGACAGCTGCATAAAGTATAAAGCCAGTCTGTCATGAAATATGTAAAAGATGGTTGTTAAACATCCAGACAAGCATCACAATGAGCTCCTTCAGTGCTAAATGTAATTTGTTGCCATTTAAAAGCATGTACTCAGACTTTTAGGAGGATCTTGAGTCTTTAGCTCAGTGTGTCTAATCCTAACCAGAGGCTGATTGCAACCCATTTGTGAACCGCATCACCAGGAATTCACAAACCATAAGAGAAACTAAATGTTTGCGGTGTTAAGACAATTTAACCTCACAGATAAATATTAATAGGAGATTTTTTTTCCCCTTTTTTTATTAATAGGGTGACTGCCGCCTGCAGGTGAAATGCAAATCCTAGTAATGTAATTTTCTTTCAGGCTAAATAAGTTTCCACTCTGCACTGACAGGCAAACAGATTCACTGAAGTCTCTCACTGAACCTTTCATGGATGGTTCAGACACTACTTTGTGCAACATACGTGCTATTTAACGACAGTACAGCAAATTTGGCTGCGCTGGGACTAACCGTACAAATATAACCCACTCCTCGTTTGAATAAGAATCCTCAGCCTTGGCCTGCATGATCAGCAAAGCCACAAGCCACTTACATGGGAGTGTTCCCCAGGATGCCAGCGAATGCCAAAAAGTATCAACATGTGGCAGTTATATTTGGAAAGTTGAGCTATTCCCAGGGAGAAAGTCCAAAGAAAACAATGAAATCAGGAAGCAATTCTTTCCACAGAATCTACTGGAGACTCTGAGAGGCCCAGCAGAAAGCCCTTGCTGACCACACGAAGCAACAAACGGACACCTATAGCTCAGCAGATAAGTGTGGGGAAGTTGATTTTACAATAAGCATCATTTCTGAATCACTTCCTGCAATTTATTCTCAATGAGATGCAAGTAAATTAATATATTTGTTGCAAATGTAAAATCAGCTTCAGCGTAACTGCGTAATTCAGGGTAAATGTTATAGTGCAAATAAGATGGCAGACTTATGCTCTATATAGGGAGACAGTGTTATGTAATTATAAGGAAACAACAGGACACTGATGTTTTCACATTTCCACATTTGAAGTTGCACACCAGTGTAGACACACTAAGTCCACCACGCATACTAATCTTCCTGTTGATCAGGGCTGGAGCAAAGGGGCAGGAAGTGCTGGGAGTAGAAGCACAGGAAGTTCTGGACCAGGGTCGGCAGACGACATCCTGGGAGGGTCAGTGGGGGGGGGGGGGGGGGGGGGGGGTTCCCCGGAACCCCCCTTCCCTTTTTGAAATTAATTTCTCTATTACAACCTGTATTTCTCCATGCATGTGATCCTCTCCATGGCAACTGTAAGTGGTGCTCTGCCAACACAACTGAGCTGAACGAAACCTTCAGCTTCAGAAAAGGAAGCTTTAATTTCTTTTAAAATAATCGTAATTATTTAGTGTCTGACAGAAGTACAAGAGGTCTCTCAAATTGCTTCCATGTTCCACAAAAACAGCTTATCTGGTTCATCTATTCACAGGCTCACGCACACCATACACACTATTGTCTCTGGCCTGACTGCTGAATTTATTTACATTGAGGAATACTTGCTGCAAACAAACACATCAGACTTTAACTACAGCCTTAAATCATTACTGAATGGTTGAGAAACATCCCCAGAAGTGTCAAAACCACAATAACACAAAGCAATTACTTTGCTTTTTCAGTGAGAGACGTGGCCAACATTTTGCCTCACACATTTTTAAACAATGATTCACAACACGCGGTAAAGTTCCCGTTTTGATCTCCCCGTGCTCCGGAGAGAGAGGTTCTGTGCCAAGGAATAACTCCAGGTTGTCCTAATTATTCACACATGGGACCACACCGACCTCACCACACAGTTGCACTGCTTGATTTGACTTTGAATGGAAGGACATGTGGCATTGGAAACTGCTTGCGCACGCTAATCCTGACAGGAATGATATGGAAGAGCTGGTTCAAAAATGCACATATCCACTCTGAAGATAGAGTTCAACCACACCCCATCTATTTCAGTGCAAACACACTACAAGAAGACATCTTTATAAGTATTAGTCAAAAACTTTAAATCCACCTGTGAAGCATCCCTACCTGGATGCTGGTACTTGACCCAATAATGAATGGCAATATAAAAACACTGGTAATTACTTAGAATACACAGTCCAATTGAGGTTAGTATGGTTCAAAATGATTATACTGGTTTATAAAAATACTAAAAATATATGCTAATAGGTAAAGGTTTGACACAACTTCAAGTTTAATACTAATACCCTGCAAAATATTACGTTTTAAACTAATAGCAGCTCTGCATTCATCCCTACTTTTTTGCACTGTGACCCAGTTTAACTTAAGGAAGAAAAAAAAACTAATCTGGACTAAGAAATTACTGCTGCATCAATTTTGAAATTCTGAACCAGACCGGAGTAAACTGACAATTTGCACAAATTAAAAAAAAAAAAAAGTACTCATATAAAGTCTTTCAGCTCTCTGTTGATGCAACATCACACACACACTCACAGCAGCTCCAGATATATCGGCACATCCCCATAAAATGTATTTATTCATTCACCATTCCCATGCTGGTTGTTTTTAAATTTGTGCTGCAGTTTGTACAAACACAATGAACTAAAACACTTCAGAACATAAGACACCCAGAGAACAAACAAACGGCAATACAGACAATTGCAAAGCCAAATGTCTTTTACTGATGTCGGTATGTGAGTACCAACATCAGAATAAATATCCACATGGTGAGCAAACGTCCAATTATCACATTAAAAGGTGCCTAGTTGCCTAATAGGCAGCCTGTAACAAAGGGGCATGGCTTGCAGCAGGCCAACTCCTTTCATCAGTTCAGCTGCCATATCTTTACTGCCACACCTTCCCCTCCCGCTCTCCTCCAATCTTTCTCCTTGTCCTATCATTAAACTAGCTCCTATGCAAAAGATACGGCACTGTGTGCCATAAAGCACTGTGTGCCTAACTAAGCATTCCCCCTCCCTCCCTCCAGCCTCTACCTTCTTTTCTGTATGAAGCCATAAAGCTCGGATGTGGGCACAGTCAAGAGACAGGCAGGTGACAGAGCTGATGATTACTCAAAAAGATGAGTCATTTCTGACACATTCGAGCAACTGGTTGAAGAAACTGAGTTTGTGAAACTTCAGGAATGACTGATTTAAGCCCAAGCTGAGCAACTAACTCATGCTATATGTTGAAATGTAAACCGGTGTGGAAAACAGGGTAGTAACCTATCATTTTTTTTCATTATTGGTTAACTTTACAGTTTGATCATCAGATGGCATAACACATTAGAGATGATCCCAACTGCTGTTTCTGCTGATCAACTAAGCAACTAATCTTTAGAGGAAAACAGCATTTTTAGACCTACTCCTCTGTATCCCTAATAACAGAGGAGGCACTTTTAACTGTGCCCTGTATTTTCCAATCATCTGTGGAGGCAGGGAGGCCTGAGGGTCAGGCTTTCAACCAGACAGCTGCTGATGAAAAGAGAATTTCATTGAGGTTCGAGACTCAGTCCCATTAATCTGGGCATCCACAAAGCTGATAAAACCCGTCCAAAAAAGTAGTTACAAGTATGAGATAAACGACATTTGCAAACGTTTGCTTTTAAAATAAGTAAATAGCTGAGTCTAATATATTCATCACATTTTGCACGATCACTTCAGTGCTGTCTACGTGGTCCACATTAATCTCTGTAGTTTCGCAGCGGCCTTCAAGTCCCACCGAGCATGCGCAAAGACCTGCAGGAATCCAAACTTTTTTCATTGCAGACCAACGCCTTGCATTGTGGCACATTCACGCCCGCGAATGAATCAATGACATGAACCAAGAAGATTTTTTTCAGGGCCTGAGAGGCGAATACTAATAATTTAATCCTTATTTAATGATTAGAATACATGTAAAAAAGCAGCAAGAGACGGAGCTACAAAAAACAAACAAAACAAAAACAGAGGAGTTGATTGTCTCACTTTTTCTCGGAGCTCCCGTTCACTGTCCAGCTCTCTCTGTAGGACCTGAGCCCGATCTTCTGCGTCGTCGGCCTGCTGCTGCAAACACTGAATCTTTCTCTTCACAGCATCCAGAGAGTTCACACCTGCCATTGTTACCGTTTCCTTACTTAATTTAAGACTAAACGTTTAAAAAAACACACACACACGCACAGTTAAGACTATTTGTTGTGCAAAAAACGTAAGCCACTGATTCCTGGTTACTTGGTCTATTCAGAATAGTATAGTAACAAAAAAGTAGGACTTTTTTCCGATGATTTAAAAAAAAAAGACAAAAATCGGTGTGCGTCCGGAGATAAAGTCTGTGGAATGTAAAGGAGTCGTTCAAGTGCAGCAAAAAGTTATATAACTAGGAAGCGTGAGTGTCCAGGTGTTCCCCGAGTGTTTCTTCTGTTTCGTAGGAATGAAAAGCTCAGGAGCAGCGCGGAAAGTTGACCTCGGGAATGTAGGCAGCAGTTTTAGTCCGAGCTCAGCTTGGTTTAGAGTTTGAGGAGGATACAGAATAAGCTGCGCGGTGAGAAGAGCAGAGAGCGCCAGACTGTAGCGGAGGAGGAGAGGTGATTGGAGCGGTGACGTCGGAGAGGGCGGAGCTTGCGAGTGTGTGTGTGTGTGCGTGTGTGTAAAAGCTGATCCCTGTGACTGATGTGATCACTGCTGCGAGACTTTGAAAAGAAAAAGGAAAGCCAGGATGAAGGCGCAGCGCCCATTGTTGGGTTGTCTCACACAAACTTGTGCTGCTCCAAACTTGATGTGACAGTTAAATTTCCCCTTACAGTCTTCACTGAATGTGGCCCACCACACTGTGGGGGAATCTTTATAATGTTTCCAGTGAAGCATGAATGATTTGAGTATTTCCTCTTAAAAACACACACACACATTTCATTCTGTCATAGTGGACTGCTGGTTAAGGTGCCACTGTGCACAAACTGCTCCAAGATCCAAATCTACAATACCTGTGCAAAAAGACCTGGGTTTGGATTGGATAATTGCTGCAGTAATTGACATGCTTTGGCTGGCAGCAGGTTTGTTAACCCTAACTGATGCAGTACATTATCTCATCTTAAACAACAATGTGAAGAGCATGTCCCATGGTCATAGGACATGACTATTTCAGAACGGTTAAATAGCTGGTCTCTTTCAAGCAAAGAAAACAACCAAGGAGATTGATTAGAACTATTAAAGAAAGCAAACCATTTATAAGTGAGACTAATCAGAAAAAAATCAGGGTAAGCCAGTGGTTCTCAAATCCAGGGCTCGTGCCCCCCTGCCCTGCAGGTTTTAGATGTGTCCCTGAATCACCTGAATCAAATGGCTGAATTACCTCCTCAGTGTGCAGTCAGGTTCTCCAGAGTCCTGCTAATGACTTCTATGTTTGACTCAGGTGTGTTGAAGCAGCGACACATCTAAAACCTGCAGGCCAGGGGGGCACGAGGCCTGGATTTGAGAACCACTGGTGTACGCAGAGAGGCCCATGAAGTGATGCACCCAACATGCTCCTGCTGTGCAAGCCTGCGGGAGCAGTGTTATAAGCTGGGGTGGCTTCAATTGATCTGATTCAGGTTCAGTAATGTTATTTGCCCCCAAAATAAAGTCAGCTGACTACCTGAATACACCAAATGGCCATGATTTTCCATCAGTGGATTTTTTTTTCTTCTCTTGTGGCACAAGCATATTCCAAGATAACAGTGCCAGGATTCATTGGGCTCAAGCTGTGCAACAGTTATTCAGGGAGCATGAGACATCATTTTCTCACATGGATTGGTCACCACAGAATCACAGACTCTTTGGGATGTGCTGGAGAAGGTTTTACGCAGCGGCCCAACTCCCCCATCATAAAAACAAGATTTTAATGAAAAATGTTGTGACACTGCATACGCTTATCAAAACAATACTTGCAAACTTCACAGTACAAATTAGCACATTCAAAGCCTGGCGTGACACCTATTTAAACGGTACTGAAGTTTAAAGTTATGCACAACTAGAGGTGTGGTCACTGAGTTATATGCAGGTGCCAACTAGGCTGGTATACTATCTGCTAGGCCTGATCTGAGTCTCTGAAATGGGCCTCTCAACCATGTTTGTCGTGCTGGTGTGTGTGTGTGTGTTTTTTTTTAGCAAATAGAAATATCACGCAAATAACATGGCAGTCTGTAGAGACACTCAGCTAACTCAGGTTGCTAGTGTGAGCTCATAATCTAGCTCTCTACCTTTTAGCTCTAGAAGACAAGAGAGGCTTCTAGCCAGGGCTGCACAAACCAATGGGACAGGTCATGGTAACTCCATGCATCTTTTATTTACAGCCTATTGTCTCCAGTGACCACTTGTGTAATGGAATCTCATATCCCTGATCAAAATGTCCGTAAGCAATCATTTCAGACCAAATTTGCTGTTGTTTTTTGGTGACAACAGGCAACAATGCACTTATGACTAGTCTGCTGGCATTTAAAAGAAATTTGTGTATTACAGGCAAACGAAATTGCCCGAGGTGTTTAGCGGGCTGTTGAAATTTTGCTATATCCTTTTCAAAATGTATATTTTGCCAGACAGCACTGGTTCCTAAAGGAGTACACACCTCAGTTTATGCTGAGGGCATGTGTTTGTGTGCATGCTGCTTAAAGAATGTGGCCATCTGTGGCCCTGGCAACCTCCAGATGTGGTCTGAGCGATCTGATCTCAGTACGTCTTGGATTGGCATTCACACCAACCAGTAAGCAGCAATCCTGGCTCCAAAATCAAGTCAGACTCCCATGTTAAACTTACCCAGTTTTAGAGTATTAAAAGGCATGCTTACAGCCTTATACAAAAACATTTTTGGATAGTTTCCCCCTTCATACCAACTCTATTTTCCTCTCTCTCTCCCTATATATACACACATTCAGGCTCTCTTAGTGAACCGTTAATTGTCTAAATAGAAGTTTGTGAGTGTTTATCTTGAAGGGAAGGAGTGAGCAAACAGAAATTATTTCCTTGTCTGCCTGCTCACGAATGATGTGCATCAACATCTTTCATGTTTCACTGCCAGCCCTGCCTGTGTTTACCCACATCAGCTCCTGTTCACATGATTGGCCTGGGAACTTGAATATGTCAGGTGGACGGGCAAGTAGGCCAGCAGATTTTCAGCTCAGCTCAGCACAGCACATTTCAGGCTCATCTCAAATTCAGTCCTGCTGTTCTCAAGAAGAAGAAAATCTCTTGCAGTCAGTCTCATGTGTTGATTGAGCTGCTCTCTCTGATTTGCCCCTTGCACCGGAAAAGCTGGAAGCATTGATTTCATTAGACACAAGAGTGTGGGGCTTTCTGTTTGCCTTAGCTGCATTCCTCGCATACCAGAGCCCCCCCCCTGGCTCTTCTCTGCTTTCTCCGCCTGGGTGACCAGCTTTGCTCTAAAACTGTTACTGTTGCTGCTGTGATTGGTGTTATCAGTGCCTGCGCTGAGACCACATGTGCTAACTTTAGTTTACTGCATTGTGTGTCAGTACTTAGATCTATAAGGACAGCATCTTTGTCTGGTGGCTTGAGTTAGCAATAAACAATGATGACCTAAATATCAGCAGTTATGCTCTGGTGCCCTTTTTTCATGAATCATAACGGTTTGCTTGTTGGGGCTGCTGGCTCACTGTTCTGTTTTTCCAGTCGCTTCCAGGTTTCAATTTGGTCGGTGTGAATTCAGATGTGTAATGACTTGACTGCTTCCTCTAATAAGTGACATGTGGAGGGGGATTTCAGGGAAGTGGGGCAGAGCCGACTTAATAATTTGGTGTCACTGTGCACTCCATGGTGAATCTAAATAAATGTCATTGTGAACTTCTATTTTTTAACAAAAGTTGCAGTGCTTGAGTTCTCTTTCCAAACAATACAGGACACCCAAGTGTGGAAGCTACAGGTCAGACTCTTGGTTTTCAAGGGGCCCACGTGACCCAGTTTATACGTGAGGATTCTCAGAACCATCCTGAGTTTATTTAATCACTGTGTGAGGATAAACTAGCATGTCTCAGCCCCCAAGTCTGTGGCTATAAAGTAGACACTTCCCTTCTCTTTGTGTGTAGTACAACATTGCATTTCCCTGGGATATCCTCCACATGGCTAAAACAATACCACATCTTGGTGGAAGGTGGGGGAGGTTTTTGCATGACTCTTCTCTCTGTGTGGTTGTGTCACTTCATATTCTTGTGGGACTGCTTTTCTCTCTTCTTACTTTTTATTTTTAAATGCCATTGTACTGATAAACAGGTATACTGTAAAGTATTACATGCTTATCTTGGATATATTTGATTCCCTGGGACTGCCTTTAGCTTCCTCTCTTTTACCTCTTCACTCTCTTCTCTCTTTTTTCTCTCCCCCACACACAATAACACACAAGTCATCAAACACACAACTGTGCACAATTGCTCCAAAGTGCTGGATGAACCACCACTGACAGATATACAGCCCATGTGGTTTGTGGTGATGCCAGCAATCTAAAATATGACCCTCTTTCCCAGATTGCTGCTGATTAGCCACAGGAGAACTGCCAGGATTAATGTTCTGCTGCATTTATTCAATTAACTATTTATGTCCACAATGTTTTCATAAATAAGGATTATTCATATAGAATTCATCAGTGGTGGAAAATATATTTACATCTTTACTTGACAAAAAGTAAATACTGTAGAGAAAAAAGTTAGAGTTTACTTAAAGGGGAAGACTGTCTACAGCTATTGTTCCAGCTGAGTCTCTTTCATTTGGATATGAAGACTACAAATTTGACAGTAAAGTAATCTGATGGTGTCAATTTAGAAGTAAATCTAATCATTCTTCTTTAATCACCTCCTTAGCCAGCTGCCTGAAAGCAGTCTGCCATAAAGCTGCTCCATAGGCAACCAAATCCCAGATCGAGATGGAAATGCACTATTGGTAATGTAGTTACCAGGCTTCATAAGGAGGAATAAAAATATAGCTTAGAAATGTTGGCCAGATTGAACATGAAATGTTTTTTAACCTGCTAAGTCTCTAGTATAAAGTCAGTTTGTTGTGAGACTGCAGCAATTTCCACTGATGTTAGGATAGCACAAGAAATAGTGGTGTATTCACAGCAAGCAAGAGGTTGTCCTGTGCCTCCTGCAAACACTGTATACAGTAGCAAAAACAAGGTTTAGACAAATTATCTCCTACTGTGTGCTGCATATGCAGAACATGTACATTCATGTATTAAAATGACTTTTAAAATGTTATATAATATATTCAGTTAATGTCCAAAAGCATCACAAGCTTAAAAAAAACTACTGGAAGTGAATTTTGGCATATAAATGGCCAAAAATTGCACATTTGTCATGTTGCTCTCATTATCTCAGTGTCTCCAGCAATTTGTTGTAAATGTCCCACCTTTTATTCAAATTTAATAATTAAATATATAAGCCCTTAGAACTGAGGCAAATGTACAGTTGTGGTCAAAAGTTCATTCACTCATCATAGGCATTTTTCTTTTTTTTTGGTGGTCTTGTTGGTTTCCTTGAACTGTTCTTGTCCAAGGTGGAATGATTGTACAGCACATATCTTTAATGACTAAAAAACAAGAATTGGGTGCATTGGTTTGAATTAATTTAGGATTTTCTCTAATCTACACAGGGTCAAAATACATGTACATACATGAACATCCTAACCAATTTCCTTTCATCTGAGAGTGACAGTTTGGGTCTTCTTCCAGTCCTCTGAATAACTTGTACTTACATACAGTTGTTTGAACTGATGAGCCTGGAATCTTTTGTTCAGAAATGGTCCATTAAAGTTCTGGAATGGCCTTGCCAAAGCCCTGACCTCAACTCTATTGAGAATTTGTCCACAATGCTTAAAAGCCAGGACTGTGCCAACAAACCAACTAATTTAAATGAACACAACCAATTCTGCCAATAAGAGCAGTGCTTGTTGATGGCTACCAATAGCAACTGGTTAAGGTGTGACTTGCTAAGGAACATTTAACCAGATATTAGCTGGGGTGTATATATATTTTTGAAAGTGTACTTTGGAGCCTGTGTGGATAAGAGAAAACCCAAAATAAGTTCAAACTCATACACCCAATTCTTGCTTTTTAAAGTAATTAAAGATGTGGTGTACAATCACTCTGGAACAGTTCAAAGAAATCATCAAAAGCCACAAATGCCATGACATTCATGCCCATGATGAGTGTACATAAACTTTTGGTCACAACTGTATGTGTCTGAATTATAATGAAAACCGTTGTGTCATGATGAGGCTCTGGTTTAGAGGACCCAAGTGGATGTGTGTTTGTGTGAGGAGATTATAGTTTAACTATGTGCTCATCTTTCAGGAGTGGCTGGACAGGAATGTAACTGTCTCTGAAGTGCTCCAAACCGTTCACCGTGGATCAAAGTAAAGCCACAGCTGGTGCCGGCTTAGAAAGTGTCCAGCTGTGCAAGAATGGATCGCAGTCTGTGTGTGTGCCAAAGTTAGATGAAACAAATATTAATGTCCCTTGTTCATATTTGCAGGTGCTAAGGATGCAGTGACAGACATGACTCTATAGCAGATTGACTTTTATTTTCATTCTGTCACCAAACACCTCCTCTCACTCTCTGTGTGTGTGTGTGTGTGTGTGTGTGTGTGTGTGTGTGTGTGTGTGTGTGTGTGTGTGCGTGTGTGTGTGTGTGCGTGTGTGTGTGTGTGTGCCATTCACTCACATCGGCAGCTTTCTTCTCAGACAGTTCCAGTTTCTCCTGAGCATCTTTCAGGCCCTCAGAGAATTTGTCCAATTCATCCTCCGTCTGCTTCATCTTCTTCTGAAGATCCAGTAACTCCTCCTCTAGCTAAAACAAGAATGACTGTTAGTGCTCTTCAGTTAGTTTTTCAGTGCTTTCTTTCACTTTTGCTATTGTTTGGCATAAAAACTTTAGGTAAACTGCTATTCTATTCTCCAGCCATCCATCCATTTTCTTCCACTTATCCTTTTTGGGTGTGTGGGGGTCCTACAGTAGATGTCATAGGGCAAGAGGCAGGGTACACCTGGACAGGTCACCAGGCAATTTAGAATCACCAGTTAACCTAACCCCATTAAGTTTCTTTTCTTTTCTTTTCTTTTCTTTTCTTTTCTTTTCTTTTCTTTTCTTTTCTTTTCTTTTCTTTTCTTTTCTTTTCTTTTCTTTTCTTGTGATAACTCACCCTGATGAGCTTCTCCTCCT
>VUQK01006702.1:5171-18721 GCA_015106715.1 Bujurquina vittata | reverse complement strand
GTTTCTCACATTCATACCTGGCCTGCCTTAGCACCTAAGATCTCTCTCTTTATTTCCGTCTCCCCCTCTGTTGGTCTTATATAACTGTTCTGCACACACAGCACTGGTCTGCAGGTCCTGGGAAAAGGATTATAGCTTTAAAAATGGCATCTGTGCCTTAAAAGTCTGCCACTCTATAACGACAGCAAGCCCGTCTACCAACTACATGTAAAGCAAAATGACTTCACACTAGCATTGCTATATTTGTACATTTTCTGTGTTTGAACACACAATACATTATTGATCTGAATTAAGCAGCTACTGTATTTTAAACTAAATATTTACCACGGCTGACTTTATTTTATTGTGAAAGGCTCAGAAAACGATGTCCTAGTGGTGGTGGCATAAAACTGGAAAAGAACTATACACTGTTGTGTTCAGGCGAGCAATTACTAACCACACATCCTGCTGTTCATTGCTGCAATACCTTTTATTGTTTATACTTTAACTGAATTAGAATAAGGTTTTTTTTTTTTTGGCCGAGTATGCTGTCATACACTAGGAACGTGCTCTGGTGTGCCGCAGCTATCAGTACACATTCGGTCATCAAAAGAAAAAAAAGGCTTCAAACACGCTGGAGAAAACGATAAAGATCAGTTAAAGGGGAAAATAGCAGTTTGATCTGAATGCCAGATGGGGTGAAAATAAGTGGCCTAACGATTTGTCGAAAGGTTAAAGTTTACGGCTTTAAAGCACTTTTGATTGTTATTCAAAAACATCCAAATCTTTACACAGTCTTTGTGAGTCTTATGCTTGGGGCAAATCAATAATTCACACTTAGTGCTTTTTACAAGAAAATTAAAGCAATTTAACATCATGGGTCCAAATCCAAGCATGCGATCTAAATCTGCAAAAACATCCAGTAAGATGCTGTGTTGCTTCTGAAAGCCAGTCCAGTCAGCAAAGTGTGAACAAAGGTTCAGAGAATCGTGTCACGTGAAGTTCTAAAAGTCTCTGTTTACAAAGAGCAGGCGCTTTAAATTAGGCATGTTACAGCTGGATGGCCTATTTGGTGCTTCTAATGTGTTCTACTTTGAATGTGAGACCCAGTTTGGTGAATAATTTGGGAGAAATCTAACAGAAATCTTTCCAGAGCAGCCCACGTGTTCTCCCAGTCCGGGGCGGGGCTAAAGTGTCACGTCTGGAGTGTGTGTAACAGGACTGTTTAATGATCCAAATAATGTCCTGTGGTGCACTTTATCAGCAATATTAATGCACTCCCCTCGACTCTTTGTACAAAGAGCGATACAGTTTGCAGCAGCTGGACAGATGCAGAAACTTTGAAAAGTTCTTCATGATTAGGTCTGCCCATGTTCTGAGTTTTTCAGTTTTTTTTGTTGCAATAAAAAGAAAAGATGAACTGCAAATAATATTTTCCGTAACCAAAGAATGCTAACACTGCTCGAAAAAATTAAAGGAGCACTCTGAAAACACATCGGATCTCAATGAGAAAAAAAGTTTTGCGTTTGCTTTGCACATGAGTGTGGCAGTTCTCTGGTTATGTTTTTGCCATTAGTTTGCCTTGGGAGATTTGGACTCATGTAACTTTGGTTTGGACTCCTGAAAACAGGCTTCAGAAGAGAGACGAGTCCACTGAGCAGAGATGGACTCATGGAAAATCCATTTTTAGCGCTCCCACTGCTGGGACAGTAGCTTTGCATCAATTCCACATTGTGCCTTGTTGCCGTAGCCAACTCCTCATTGCAGTGCTCTGGTGCCACAGCCCCAGACAAACCTTAAGAGGCGGTATGTCTTTAGTTGCTGCTGCAGAAACCACTATAATTATGAAAGATTGCTAGAATAATTATGAAGCCGTCTCTCTCTTAGACTCTGTTTCAGAATGCTTAATAAGTCTGCGGGGTGCTGTATTTCCCCACAATCAAGACAATATCTCAAAATAAGAATTTTTTTATCCTAGCCCCCCGCAACCCCCCCCCCCCCTTTTTTTTTGGTAAAAGCTAAGTGTGAACACAAAACCTAGCAGAACTAGTAGGGTGCTTATTTCTTCATTGTTTTGAATCCATTAACAGAGCCATCAGAGTGAAAGTGACCCGAGTTTCCTTCTTCTGCCTCTCTGGTAAAAAGCTTCTATCTGGTACCGTTAAAACATTTTCCATATCTTCACAAATTGTTTTTTTCTAATGCAGAATGCTCTGAATATGAATCTGACTGTGGGAGAAAAAAAAATGGTGACCAAACGAGACGGTCGTGGAATTTTTTGTCTTCGGATTTCAGCCAAAACAGCCCCAAAATCAGGGTTTCATAGCTCCTTCCTTAACCTATGGCTTAAAAATCAAACTAGTCACTGCATATTAAAAAACATCCAAGCTAAAATGATGCAAATTTATTTCCCATAAGTCCCTAGCATTTCCAGACACTCAGTAGTGGCGCTGAGCTTTCATAGACTATATCACTGAAGGAGAGAAAGTGGTGACTCCTCCTGATGCACTAACAGTCAAACAATGCTATAACAACTTTCTGGGGACCAAGAGTTTTCTTAACCAACACAAAACAGTACAATTACATCTGTTCTGGCTGGTGCTTCAAAAGGGTATTATTACATCAAAAATTCATCACAGTAGCTTCAGGATATCATGGTTTAGACTGCAGCTGTCTTAACAGTCTTACCTATTTAGACAGAGACAGACGGGTGGCTGAAGAGCATTATTAATGTAAGCTCCTGTCCTTACATATCAAGTTCATTCAGACCTTAAACTCTTTGAACTCTGAAGCACTGAAACAAGTTAAACTCCTTTATGATAAGATTCTAACAAGTAATCACAATAAGTGAGAAGACTGCTGAGTACGAAAAAGTAAAAATATCCACTAGAGGGAAAAAAAACACCCTTCGGAGCTGCAAATCCTTTCTTATGACTCAGCGTGTTTGATTAATTTCCGACGTTAAGTGCTGAAAACGATAAATCACTTTTGCTCAACAGTTGCTGAGAAGTTGCATAACAACTGATCAACATTAGCCGACTTCCGCCTGCAAATGAAGCTGTGCTTGGCCCTCAGCACAATCTCACCGAGGAGCGTTTGGAGTTAAATCGACAATTTTTTAGCTCCCAGATGTGAAATAACAACAGAAAATCTGATACAAACCTTTACACCCCAAAAAGCCCTCCTCAAACGTTACCGGTTTGAAAGTGGATGTGAGCGGAATAGATGAGACCAAGGCTCCTCCAGGAGAGAAAAGGACTCATATTTAATTCAGCAGTGCAGAAAGTCATCCATGTGTGCATGCTTTACAAGAGTTTCATCTTTGGTTTTTTTTTTTGTGTTAAACAAGAGAATCTTATGAATCCATATCATCTCCAACTAGCTCTGCAGCTGGGGTGCAGCATGAGCACTGCAAACTGCTGTGCAACCTACTTTTGAAAAGGGTAAGTCATGTAAATTTCAAACTGGGGGAGGTAATGCCAAATTCTGAAATCCTTGCTTATCACAGCGGCTCTGTATTAAAAAAAAAACAAAACACACTTTTTTTTTTAATGTCACATCTTCTTTTAAAAGGTTTCTGAAGATCAAAAAGTCAAGGAGGATATGCCAAATTAAGTCTGAACTCTTCCAAAGCTCTGCCTTTTCTCTCTTTACCTTATATTTGTGATGAGCAATATTCCTGTTACACTGTTTGCAAGTATTTCAGTGGTCAGCGCGAGAAACTGCAGTTGCCTCACAAGCAGGTGAATGATATGGTGGCAGGCTTACACGCTATAACCTAAAGTATAACACATCTTATTTTCACACACCTTTGTGTGTGCAGACACTCTGCTGGTGACAGGACTTCCCACTTCCGCCATGAGGAAGAAGGAGCACCACACGAACACATGATTTACTCTAATTAGTGAACATCACTGGACATAAATCACAGCATTTGCCTGGCTCAAACTTTTCTGGATTTCCTTGTGTATTTCTCCTTTGTTTAAAACAGTGCGGTAGGGCTTTAGGCACAATTAATCAAATTTTAATATCAATCATGATTTTAGCTTCCTGCAATTAAATAAACACAATGCATGCTCCACCAATTGAACACAAAACAAAAGCAAATCAAGCACTCCCTAAATCACTGCCTGACCACGTGCCGATACAGTATGAACCAATCACAGCTCTTCACCGCACTGTGCAGCTTTGGCAGGCTGGTCAGGACGAGTAACAGTATGTTAAAAGACTGATACACAATTCAATTGTCTGGCGTGGGAGAATGTAAAAAAGCTTGTCCCTCAAAGTGGATCATAATCTGTTGTTTGGAAACACTTCGGATTTAGCCCAAGTGATGTTGACCAAGAGCAAATCATATGCAAAGAATGCTGTAGCAACACAACTAACTTATTCAGCTGCCTCTAACGAATGCATAAAGACAAAGAAAAACAATGCAATGGCTGATAATGTGAATCGCCCAGCACCAAAGAGGCGAGCCCATGCAGTGCGTCTGCATATCTGTCCTGCTCACAAAGACACACTGAACATCACGTACGCATTTGCCAAAGATATCTGTCCGGTAAACACGGTGAGTAATGGAGGTTTCAGGAAAATGTTCAACTTACTGGACAAAAGATGTGTTATCCCCTCGCAGTTATTTTTCCAGATCAGCAATCCCTTAGCTGTGTGCATAACATCGCAGGGGGAGCGGAGAGGACTCGCACAGCTCTTGAGTACCACCACTTTTATTTACATCCATCATGCAGGCAGAATGAATGGAGTGAAAGACTTTATATTTTGCTCTGGCCAAGTAAATACCTTGTTGAAAGTTTTAAATGTAGTAAAAATCAAGGCAAAAGACTAGTTCTTAATTATTTCAGTACCACTAGAGGAGGACATACATATTATATGAAAGGGTGTATTTATTGCATATATGTGAATACACAAGAACATGACATTGTGAGGCGAGTGTCTCCCTCCCTGACATGTGCTGGCATAAAAGCAAGTACACCTTGGAGTGGATCGTCCACTGAAGACACTTGCCAGAAATATTGGAAAAAAAATAACTCAGTGTTAATTTTAATACTCATAACATAAGGTTATTAAACTACATGGTGTCAAAAGTTTAAGGTGCCCACGGGCCAATCATACAGAAAGAGAATGTCCGCTCAGGTCATTAAAACACACACACACACACACACACACACACACACACACACCCACAAAGCAATAACCACGAGGCACAGGAATGCGATTGGCTGGTAAAAATTGGCTGTGCGACCGCTGCAGGTTGTCAAAGATGCTGAGCATCCACTTTTCCACTTGGACCTTCTTGACTGCTAGAAATAAATAGCGGAGATTGTTCTCTACACGTCAAGTGTGTAGCTTGCATTATGAGCACAGTGTATGCTCCTTTGTGCAGCGGTGGTACAACTGCAAAGACTACGATTTATACAGCTAAGCCTCTTACAACGTTGCCATCATGATGTCGCAGTGCGCGCCAAGATTTCATGGTGCTGTTCACTTAATCAGCAGCATAACACTCGTGAGCCAGTGAAGAGGTATCCTGTGTATGAATGGATGTGTGAGCTTGATTTAACTTAAAATGATTTTAGATTTCTTTATTGCCATGACGTGCCATGAAGTGTGTAAACCTCATCTGCTGATAAAAGAGCAAGGGGGAAAGCTCTAGAACAGGTGGGTGATCCTTGAGTTTTAAGGAGCCTCTAAGTCCACATAAGGAGATATGTGGGAAAGCGTGAAATACGTTTTTCAACCAGGAGACTCTAAGCTTTGTCTTTTTTAATTGGTTTCAGTAGTTTTTGTTTATTTTTTTAAATGTTTGCTTTAATCATATTACAGTAGTTTATGGTATTTGCATAGGTTTAGGCACTTGAACAAGTTAGCTGGGTTTAGTAAAAGATGGTTATGATGTGCCAGTGGGACCCTTCTTGCTACTGCAATGACTGCAGGACTGTTGTAGTGCAACAACTTGGTTCAAAGGTTTGCATTTTCTTACTGGCAGTCAACCACAGGATCCTGGTGTTGCTCCATTTTGAAAAAAAAAAGTAAAATTATGTATCTGCCATTCTATTGAATTATGGTGTTTTTGCTCTAGAGTAATTGGTTGCCTTTGGTAACAAAAAACATTAACTGCTACAACTCAAGGTCAGATCTAGACCATTTGCTTGATGAATAATCTTATGGTGACATTATTGTATGAATTTCACTGTCTCTATTATATAAAAAAAAGCCCCATCCATTTGGTAACAATTGCCGCTGATTTGCTGGACCACTGAAGTACTGAAATACATTAAAGGTCTTGTGTGTTTATATAGTATGGATGCGGTAGCCTTTCCCACCCACGCACCGGCTGCATTCTCACAAATAATGTCCTCTCACTGCAACGCTGTTTATGCTGCTAACCTGCAGGTTCAGCCAGACTGAGGGCTCTCTCTTTATGGGAGGAAAACAACGTGTGGTCTGCCTTTTTTCAGAAGCATCGAGCTTTTATATATTTATTTAACATGTTTTGATGATACATCTGGCGTGATGAGCTTATATAGACTCGAAGAGATTCACAACAGAGAAAGAAAGGAGGAAAGCACAAGAGACAAGTACAGACAGGTAGTATGTGTGTCAGGGTGGGTAAATGGGTGCGTGGGGCATGAACTGAATTTTGTGAGCTGGAAGACATGCATACAGGTGATGTCAGAGGTCTGAGAGTACAGACAGGGAGCTAAAGAGAACAATCACGCAGCAGAGGAAACACTGATAGCCTGGTCTGTGCCGCAAAATACTGTTTCCTTATTAAAAACCAGCAGCTATGTTTCCTGTATAATATTTTTAATTTTAAAAACAGTTGTTATTGCTTTACAAACTGAAATCAAAACCCCATTAAAGCTATTTAACACAATGTCTCAAATGACTGTAATGCTCAGGCTCTTTGGTAATCAATGCCATGTCTCCAAAGTAGAAAGGATAAAGTGATGCTAGGACTCTACCTCATCATCTCGCTTTATTATTTCACTTTCTAAACTGCAGTAGAGATTAGAAGCCAAACAATTTGAGACCAAATATAAACTCATATGAATTAAAAGTAACCAGTGGCAGTCTTGCTGAAAGTGACACAAAGTAATGTTTTGATGAGCAAGTCTTGTTGGTCCTGTCAGCGTACACACAGATGCTGTGTCCTTCTGTCATCCTAGGTGCCATAGCAATTGTATATATATATATATTTGATGTGTGTTTGTGTCCTTTTTTTTTTAACAATGTTACTTCAAAATGGTTAATCTGAAAAATGGTAAATTTGTAAATCCATTAATTTAGACCTAATTTTATTCTTATAAGTTGTCCCATATGATGCATGTACAATTCTCATTGTGTTCATGTCTGTGAACCTCTCAAGGGACACATCTGCCATTCTTTTGACTTATCGTTAGTGTAAATCGTGCTGAATAAGTTACAGTAACACATCAACACTGAATTTTAAAAAAAAGCATAGTTAGCGCTATGCTTACACTTAGCTGCACTTAGCTCATTTAAGTTTACCTTATTTCAAATTCATAGTGAAAAAAAAAAAACAACATACACAACTTCCCCATCATTGACCTCAGTCTTGTACTCAGAGCAGTCATCTACTATTCTGTTAAACTGGCCTAACCTTCAGTGCTGACAAGCATCACGGAGAGCCTGCAGTGTCAGACTGTCAGTGCTCAAATGTAACATTTATCACAAATGACCCCACCTGTGTCGCACAAGTTTTATGGCTATGCAAACACAATCTTCACTCATCAAAAACCTCGAAATATTTGGCCCTGTACAACTTAATACAGAGCTTAATATAGAAAGGCAGCCTTTTCCTGAATAGCTTCACCTTTCTGCATTCCTTCCTGGCTGGAGAACTGTAAAAATGTATCATTTCTATAGTTATCATCTAACAATTTACCATTAGCTGACAATGATGAGTGCTGGAAGACCTTCAGTGTTTTTTTGAATAATATTACTGCTGCAGACAATCAAGTTTGCATTCATTTGAAACCCTTCACACTCTTTTTAATCTACAGTAATGCATCATATTTTATAAAGTCATATGTTTTATAGCGGTTATCCTGTGGGGACCACAAATCTCTAAATAAATAGGTTTAATCAGCTCAGAAACATAGGCCTACAACTTGATTTTTAAAGCACATTAAACATATTTATGTATTTAAGAAAGATTTCAGCTGAATTAAAAGGCTTGAGTGCTATGTGACACTGTTAACTGTTGATATCTACAAGGGGATTAAAAATTAACACCCTTGTGGATGAATGAGGTGGTTTATTAACAATACAGCTTATTAAACATAATACATTTGACCTAATTTGAAAGTGTTGTTGAAGCCTTTACCTGCTCAGCTTGCCTGTTTTACTAAACCAGACATGGCAGGAGCTGATGTCCCATCTCCATCATCAAAGCTTTCATTTTCATTAGTCTCCTGTCGGACACTAGTGGTTTATCCACAGTGCACATGCACCAACAACCAGGAAAAGGCTGCTGGTCTCTCAGCTTCACAAGCTCCAGCCTTTGTTAATGGGACATGAACACACCCATGAGAACGACTACGCCATACAGATTTCAGTCCCTCTGAAATCAAGCAAAGTTAATCTTCTAGAGACAACAGCCAACTGTGGCCTAAAGATGGCACTGATTTAAAGGATGGATGCAAACAGGTGTGAGAGAAGCGTTATGAATGCTGTCTAAGATGAACGGAGAGAGATAGCTTTACATTGGTATGTTTTAATTGACATCTGCTTGCCCTGACAGAACACCACTGCAAAGCTAATGGGTTGCTGTGGTAACACAGTAGGTGAGACCCAAAAGTATCAAAGTACAAGAGTCAAAAAGTGGTCAGAACAGTACTTCCAGGGAGAGATCTAAAAATAGTAGCCATCCAGAGGCAGTCCAGGGGTGCAAATGGAAGAACCTTGAAGGAGAGATAAAGCCAAATGCAAATTATTCCTGTTCTTGGATTATTGTATTATGCATATAAATACATGCATACCTATACCTACATACACATGCATACACATACATGACTACCCACGGTTGAGACCAGGAAGCAGAGTTGCAGTCTTTCACGCCTTTCTGCAGCTACCTGCCATCCTCCCCAAAACCCCAACCCCATAGAGATGGTGCCTGCTCCCAGACCACCAAAAAACAAACCAAAAACCAGCAAAAAATAAATGAAGCATAAAAATTCAAAAAGAAAACTAGTTTAGATGAATCAACACCCCCGAGTCACACTGCCAGAATCCTCGAAGCACAGGTCGAGGAGGAGGAATAGCAGCAATCTTTTCCTTCAACTTATTAATTAACCAAAGACCCGGACAGAGTTTTAATTCATTTGAAAGCCTGACTCTTAGCCTTCTCCACCCTAATTGGAAAAATAAAAAATAAAAAAAATATTTGTTATTATCTATCATGCACCTGGTCCTTACTCAGCCATTCAAATGACAGGGTGAGTGTGTCCAAACCTTTGACTGGTACTGTATGTAAAACTGGAACTTTTGAATAGCACTGCTGAGTAAAGCTCTCATTAAAAAAAAGCAAAATGCCAAAATAATATATGGGCATGGGTTTTAGAACAATATTAGGCTGTGTCACCATTAGTTTTTTACAATCAACAATGAAGTGTTGTGCCACTTTGAATGTACAAGACACATTTCTCTTTCACACATAGTATTCGCTTACAGTCAACTGAGATTCAATGCCTGTGATGTGACTTTGACACACTTAAAGTCTGTGTGATGAGACTCATTTTGGAGAAATTCCCAGTTCATGCATAATATTGATATTAATATTCATACAAACCATTAAGAGTTGAGTAAAGAAACCAGATCTTGACCAACTGGTAGCTTAGAAATACAGAATTTATGAGCACAGAATGGCCCTCTTAGACAAATATGTGATTGACCAGTTGAATACAAATGTTGTGAAGGATGCTGAACTCTATTGCAGCTGTCACAGACAACCTGCTGTTCTACTCGTAAAAACAGCTCAGATTGCTTGAACAACATAATTAACAACACTGACAGGGCTCTGCTTCCACACCTTCACTATACCATTTCCTCCTGTTATACTGCTGCCATAAAGTTTTGCTGCAATGTCCTAGTTGGAAAACACATAGCCCCACATATAAAGTCTTTCATCTGCTGCCACTGGGAACTGATGGGAGTTTTTGTTTCAGTAGAGAAAGTTAAAGCCAGAAATCTCGGCAGCTTGGCCCGGTGATTGTCATGTTAATTAAAAATCCATCAAGCCAGTCCAGATATGTGATCATTCTGGATTTGGAGGGCAGTAAAAATCATTCGTAATGCTTATTTAAAAAAACAAAAAACAAAAGGGAGAATGATATAAGCAAACCAGAAGGCAAACAATCAGGAGTACAACAATGGCACAAAAGTAAATGCCAAAAATAAGATGTGTGGGTGGGAAAATGCAAAGCAACATGTCGGTCCAAGGCCAGTGTGCAGAGGTAGCCTAAGGTTTTTGTAATGATTTAAACGAACTAAGAGACTCCGGGGAAAGAACAAAGCCAAAGGCCAGAATAGAATATTTTGACATTTCCACACATATTGCCAGCATGAATGCAAAGTGGTTATATTCAATGGAATATTTTAATAAATCTTGTGGGCTTAAAGCCAGAGATTACTGTAGTGGTGGTATAATTCGGCAAACCACGACCTTGAACTAAGCCAGTCTGATCCGGTGTCAGAGACATGAGGACAATTAGCATACAGCAGCATAGAGAGAAAAAAAAAGATGGCCTTTATTCTATGTCTAGTTCATTAAACAGCACTTAAGATGGGCTTATTAGTCATGTGCAGCTTGCACACATGAGAGGAGCTTGATAATTGAGTTATAGCCTAAACTTAAAAGTCAAATAAGAGGACAATGCAAACAGACCTCCAGCTGTTCGCTGCACTCGAAAACTGTGAATTTGGGATGGCTGGCACAAAAATGGCATTCTTTAATTTCAAAGTATAACAGAAACAATTTTACTAATTAGTTTTCATCCAGCCATTTTCTTCCACTTATCCAGTTCAGGGTCGAGGGAGGTCTGGAGCCTGGAGCCTGGAGCTTGGAGCCTGGAGCCTGGAGCCTGGAGCCCGACTGTCCTAGGGCATAGAGGCAGGGTAGACCCTGGACAGGTCGCCAATCTGCTGCAGGGCTAACGCGGAGAGACAATCAACCATAAACACTCCCATTTACAACTACAGCCAATTCAGAATCACCAATTAACCTACACCAATGCATGTCTTTGTACTGTGGGAGGAAGCTAGGACATCCAGGGAGAATCCACTCAAGCCTGCAAAGCCCACACAGAGAGGCCAGGACCTTCTTACTTTAAAGAACCACAGGAGGGTGCACAGAGATTAACGGTATTGAAAATAAGAGGCAAAAGCAACAGAACGGTTATACAAATGTGTCTTCAGTTTTGCAACTTTTTAGAAATCAATTTGAAAGAAGCAACCAGTGAAGCAAGGAACAAGGCTCACTCTAGAGTTGAATTGAATCAGTCTGCTAAATGCAGACCGAGTGTAAACGAAACAGCTGTTTTAGGCTCATGGTATACTGTAAGTGGTTTTAGCCCCTGAAAGTGGCTGGGTTGTGAGCAGCACTGTTTATGTACTTTAAATGTACCTGAATCATAAAAAGTGGGAATGAGATCAGAGTGTAAACATCAGCATGTAATAGTAAACCTGGACACAAGCCCTTGAAATTAAACCACAAAATTCCATCAGAAGTGTGTTGGAGAGAGCATCCCTCACTGAAGAAAATGTGCCATTTCACAGTTCTAAAAAAAAGTGATCCAGAGCCAAACCACTTCACCAGTCTTTGTCTGGGCGTCATCCCTGAGTTCATCACTTCAAGAGGTACGCCAAATATGTATTCAGCCAATCACACGGCAGCAATGCAGTGCACTTAGACCTGCAGACACGCTCAGAGACGACCTGCTGAAATTCAAAAACTAACATCAGATTGGGATTGAAAGGCAATTTAAGTGACTCTGAACATGGCAGGCTGGTCTGGGTAATATCATGGCACTTATAATAGTACTTTTAAGTATTGCCTTGACATCATTATATGACAGTGTATCAGAAGAAAACAAAAGTTAGGTTTTTGGTGAGAAAGTGCGCTAAAGAGAAGGGCAAACTACAATAAATCCATTAGGCTATGCTGAAAAATGTATTGAGAGATTTTAAACAATCATACTGTAGGTTTGGTACACAAAACAGTTAAGTAGGACTAAATACTGAAGGTAGAGAGAGGAAATTGTTTCAGGTGCTCGGTTGTGCAGGAAAAAAAAATGACTTGCTTATTCGTGCACAGGCTCCGTTTTAGGTGGCGGTGCTTCTTCTCCTCAGCTGAACTTCTGTCAGACGGTGTGTGGCTGCACATAACATGCTAATTTTCTAGATGGAAAGTCTAAAAATACTCTGTCAGTCATTAGGAATACATCTTTATGTATGTAACACACTGCAGGAGTGTGGAGTGCTGGTAAGAAACTCCCATAGTATCTAGTTAAAAGTGTTACCCCTCACTGCACTAAAGCAATGACTATCCTCCCCTGAAGCCTCCGAGCAGTTTGGTGCCGTGCGCACCACAGGCAAGAATTTTAAACAGGTGCTTCTTGATTGAAGCAGTTTTTTTTTTCTCCATCAGATTTATACAGTTGCACTTCAGGGCTGGATTTTTACAGATAAATTATTTTAATCAGCCAACTTACATGCGGTAGGAATATTAAAATGTAAGTACAAATATGACAAATGTGTCCTGGCTCTTGCTCTGTCCCTTCCCCAGGGCAATGAGATTGGGGAGTGATGATAATAAATTTTTTCTTTCACTCAAAGGAAACTTCTCTTAAAGCCTGCAGGTGGACGACGGGTGGAGTTTGAGCGGAGAACAAAGTCAGCCTTAGATGACCGCTTAACCCACCGAATGGGTTGTTTTACATTACCACACATCCAAAATTAACATGTAATGTCAAAGGTTTTTTAATTTAAAAACAAAATAATTCTTCAAGCCTTCTTGATATTTTTTTAAAAAGAAAGAAAATGCAAAAATACAATTAAATTATGAGGGTTAATTATAATAAATTTAATGATGTTTTTATATTTCCAGCATTAGGAAGTCATCTTCACCTTCTTCAAGATCACCCTTCTGGTTTCCAGACTCATTTAATGGTAACATTTTTTTTTTCTTCCTTTTTGCTGTCATTGCTAAAAACCTCCCTGGTTTGCATCTAGAATACTGAATCCTCAAAACACAAAACAATTTATGCTCAATTTATTCAGTTCGCTGCGTCTGACTTGTCCTGGCAGCCGGCAAGTGTTGCTGCCAACCTTTTAAATGTGTTGTTATTGTTGGTTCGGTATCAATGGTGTTTGAAACTATCCAACTCGATCTTTGTAACACTTTAGTTTTGAGATTAACTGAGATGACCCCCCCCCCCCTCCAATTTTTTCTTGGACCTTTTCAGCTTATGCCGCCCCTTCACCTTAAAACATTTTGAAAATGAAATTCAAAAAAAAGTAAATTGTTAACC
>VUQK01006700.1:71827-82171 GCA_015106715.1 Bujurquina vittata | reverse complement strand
ACGGCAAACAAAGAAGAAAAAAAAGAACAAGAAAGGAGAAGGTACAGAAAGAAGCAAAAAAAAAAAGGGGGGGGGGGTAAAATGCTGAATGTTGGCAGGAAGGTAAACAGAAAACTGTGTGGAAGATGTGAGTAAAGCACAGAGAAAGGGGGGAAAAGGAAGCAAGAGAGATAGAAATGAGGACTGATGGAAGGCAAACCATCTAAATACAGATGGCTCGGCAGGAGGGCAATATGACAGAGACGGTATCACAGGGCAGCGTATGAGCGATGTTTAACCCAAAACTAAGAATGCAGAGATGTCTTTGATCCGTCTGTGCTCTGTAAAGACGCATCACCCCATCTGTCAGGATTCTGATGTTTTCTTATTGTATAATAAGCTCTTCAGATGACAGGATAGAAAGCCCTACTATTTTAAGATATTGGTTGCTGGCACATGATTATTAAATTCTATTGAATTTGATGTAGCCGACTGGTATTCATACCTTTACAGGATTTAATATTAATGATGTTAGGCTGCTTTGCTAATATCCATATGCCATGTGCTTTCATTCTCCCTTCCGGTAAATGGGGAGGAGGAGGGCTACAGCTCACTTTGTGTTTGTTCTGGGAACCTTGCTTGCCACCCATCAGCTCCTCTCCGTCTCTCTCGCTCTCTCCTTTGTTCTCGTACCGTAATGGTAACTGTCTCAGACTCCCAAGTCGAATTCATGTTCACCCTTGCACAGTGTCCCATGGTTATCCATTTGGGGCGCTGGGGCTGATTTTGAAAAGCTCCCATCTCAGCTTATGTGTCTGGAAAGCTTTGCAACCTTTAATGGGCTTTCACAGCAGTGTAATTGTAAATGTTGCATGTTGACATGTGCGCTAATGGTAGCTCGGGCTTGTCTCCTGGGAGTCCTTATGGGACAATTCTGGTTGGGTGGAAGAGGCTGGTGGTGTTAGATAAATGGTGAAGGAGGGGAGGTGTAACCTTTTAGCTGCTGGCTGAGGGTCAGTAGCTGGACTGTCCAGCGCTCCTGGCAGAAGGGGATATCATGTTGTAAAGGGCAACAGTCTCCTGGGGACAGCTTCAGTCACAAGCTGTACTTAAATGGTGTACTTCTCTCTAAATCAGGTTGAAACTATGAGCTGAACACTGGCCATATGTACTAACTGTGACATTTTTATTTTTTCATTCGTGTGTGTGTTTGTGTGATATGACGTAGACTCACAATGTTTGCTTGTAGCCGGCCAGCATTTATATGGGTTCAGGTGCATTAAATGAGTGCTTCTTGCTTGATGCCCTGGGCAGCAACGTGAGTCTGTCCCTCTGCTCTCTTTTGTTCACATGTGGCGTATCTCCCTTTAAGTAGTAAAATAGGAAAAGTGCGCCTGATTCATATTTTACCTCCAGTACGCTTTTCTTGTAACTGTTTGCACCAAATTAGCTCAGTAAAGGGACATCAGATGGCAGAAAGTAATTATGATCTTCACTGCTGATAATTTAACTTTGTTAATTATGCAATGAATGGTTAGGTGTTCATTGATGCAAAAAAAAACCCAAAAAACACTGAAAACTGCTTCTGTAGAATGCAAAGGTTTGTTATTTTGAATCAATGGGCCAATATCCAAACATAGGTGGATTTTAAAATAATAATAAAAAAAGAAAAGCAAATTCTCTCATATAAGATCCTGTGAATAGTAAATGTTTGCCATTTTAGACTAAATAACTGGTTTAAAGATTATTAGAATTGGTGAGTATACACACAGGACGTTACACAGTAGCTAAATTGATAAAAACCTGTTTTTGATGATGATAAAAAGTTGTCATTTTCAAACTAGTTAGCAGTGTGCCACCAGTGTGTGAGGTTCTGGCTTTCAGGAACATGAACAAGGCTAAAGTCCAAAAATAATAATGGGGTTCTATGCACAGCAAGTGTTTCTGGAACTTTAACCTCTTCCTTACACCTTGGAAGTAGGCAAAACACTGGAATAAGCCCTATAAGATACGGTACTATCTGAGGTATGATACCTCTGTATGGGTCACAGATAGGGACAATATCCCAAAGAATGCGCACCGGATCTCTGACGGATATGTTTTGGAGATTTATCCATAAACAGACAAGATTGGACCCTGAAAAATCCAAACTCTGAATGAACATCCGTTACATATGTGGATAATATCCATTTAAACATCTGTGACATTATGGAGACTCATTCCAGAGCATTCTGGATATTTCCAGATACAGGTCCTTCTTGCCCAGTGAAAGTGTGCCAGAAACCTCTACTCTTGTCAGATATTTAGTGTCCACCTATTAGATTCCTTTACGGTCTTCAGAAACTGTTTTAAAAAGAGTCTGGACAGATGTACAGAAGTTTTTTACTGCTAATATTTGCCTGTTCTGTTTTATCACAATGTGTAATCCTCAAAGACAAAGAGTACACCTCCTGCTTGCTTTATCTTAATTTTATGGAAGTTTTGGATTCTCAGTTATATTATCCTCTTCTTCTCTCCAGGTAATGACCTGTTCTTGGTTGCGGTTCATGAGCTGGGCCACGCTCTCGGTCTGGAGCATTCAAATGACCCCACTGCTATCATGGCTCCTTTCTACCAGTACATGGACACAGAGAATTTCAAACTACCTCATGATGACCTACAGGGCATCCAGAAAATCTACGGTAGCTTTCCACAGTTGAATTTCTTTTTAAAGCACGAGATGAAAGTCTGAAAGAACACGTAATAAAGACACTTATGCCTTATTTTGTTCCAATACTTCGCTGAAGCTGCATAGCAAAACAATATGAATAATGAAGCACTGAAGCTTAGTCACTTGCTTATTGAAATGCATCAGTCATTTTGGGTTCAATGCCAATAAGCAGCATTTGTCAGCTGTTAAAGAGGGCAGCCAATCTGCGCTTTCAAAACAACGTGAGTCCACTAACACTAAGCCAAAAAAAAGGAAAAAAAAGATGCATTTTCTGTGCCAAAATAAAAGGTGCACTGGTCAAAAACCTGTAAACTCAATAGATACAGTCCTGCAAAAAAACAATGAAATCTTTCAGAAGTTTTGTCAAAGAGGAATATTAAGGAATACGGAAAAAATACATTCTATTTTTACCTTTTTAGGTCCACCAGATAGAGCGCCACAGCCTACCAGGCCCCCACCCACAGTCCCACCTCCTCGCTTTCACCCGCCCTCTGACCCACGTAAACACGATCGCCATGCCAGACCCCATCGCCCCCCACAGGGCGCCAAACCCTCCAACCCGAACTCCAAACCTAGCATCTGTGATGGAGGCTTCAACACTCTGGCCATCCTCCGAAAGGAGCTTTTTGTGTTCAAGGTAAAGTAGGTCATCAGATGGCTGCTTGTTTCAGGGCACGCTGGGATGATGACGGTGGCGATAAAGAGTGGAGATGATTCTACCTTGTCCGTTTCTATAGGACCAGTGGTTCTGGAGGGTGCGAGACAACTCTGTCGTTCCTGGCTACCCAATGCAGATCAACTACTTCTGGAAGGGCTTACCTCCCAAAATTGATGCGGTGTATGAAAACAGCGAAGGGAAGTTTGTTTTTTTCAAAGGTAATAACAGCAACCATTTTTTTTTTCTTTTGTGAAATATACGCATAAAAGCCACTATGTGGAGTTTAACCACTTGAAGTTAAAAGTGTTAAAAGTTTTGTTGGTCCTTCTCCCAGCTGCAGCACAGTTCATCTAAATGATTTCTTGGTGGCATTAGGGTGCAACAAAGTGCAATGATGTTGCAGTAACAAAAAATAATGTAGGTTAGCAAAGATGGATGTAAACATTATGGTGTATTAGGGTCAAGGTATGTAAAGAAAAAACTAAATAGTAAAGAGCAGGGGGCAAAGTGTAATACTGAAAGAAAAACCTCTGAATTTCTCAGAATAAAACAGTATTTTTAATACATGAACTTAAAAAAAAAGACTTACTGTGAGATTATTAGAAATTCAGAATCCGCCTTTTCACACTGCATCGCCGCTTGCTGTTTATTAGTGGCTGACCTAATCAAATTATACTTTGCAATCTGTAAAAAAAAAAGGGGGGGGGGACTTGTGGTTTTGGGCCAGAACTACCATAATTACCACACTTTGATGATGCGTTGCCATGAACTGCGCCTATTCAGGAGGACGCAAATTTGATTAAATGACAGCTTTTGTGTGCATTTGCCATTTCCCGTTTATTGGTAGTACCAGAGGTGTGATGAGGTTGATCCAGACTTGCAAAGTGAAGCTTTCATTTTGCTTCAAAATGACAATGCATGCAAAACAAAATAAAACAAAACTAAACCAAAAAAGAAAATGTTTTTTAAGGAAATGCAATAACATTTGTCAGGCTTATGAGAGGCACATTTGACCTTTTACTGAAAAAAGCCACTGTCATGTAAAAAACACAATAGGTACTGACAAAGAAAAAAAATCTTGCAAAATGTGCTTTTATTAAGTACACCAGGTACACAGTGGATACACATGTGTGCCTAATAATGTCTGGGATTTTGACTATAGGCATAAAGTATGGGATAAACAAACACGCCTATATTTTTGAGTCAGTTATGAATTCTCCAACAAATTCTTCAGCATTTCTAGCCAACCTATTTATCTCCAAGGTTTTATTAGCAGTAAGCTACAGACCATGTTGGGCAATAAGAGCAATTGCACTGCAATTTCTCCTGAAATTACATTAATTAAAAATAATATTTTATCGCATACCATCACTTCAAGAACTCTGGAAAGGGCATGCCATAATGGCTGAGGTAAGGATCCAAATGCAAAGATGCAGAGATCGTGAGCCAATAATTAGACTGATAAAAGTCCAAAAGATTAAAGGACCACATAGAGGGTAAATGAGGTAAAACTAAAAGCAAGGCATGAGAGACAACAGACTATCAAAATAAAACAGGAAGTAACCGAGTAAAAACACAGAGACGAGACCCTAACATGCTTAAACTTGACAGAAAAAGACACAAGGGGAAAGGCTGTGAAAATACCACGAGGGACTATATAAGATAAAGCGTAAGTTAAATACTAATGGTAATAAACAGGAATTGAAACAAAGAATTGGGGCTCAAGATACTAAGGAAAGTGAAAATTTGATATAAACAATAAGCAAACTATAAACCAAACAGAACACTGAACAATGAACAAGAAGTCCATAAAAAAATGCAAAGGTTCTGGGTCCAAGACCCAGGACCATGACAGAGCAACCTTTATAGTGTATACCTTTATACTTTATACTGTAAGAGGTTGACTGTGAGGTTGCTTTGCGTATGTATGGTAGGAGAACGGGTGCAGGTCCAATGGAGCCATCCGTCCACCGGGCAGATTAACATGACATCTGTCACTCCGTGGGATCAGAGTGCCCCATGCTTTATTTATTCACTCAGAGGGACTTAACTGTGTGTGTATATTTGTGTGTACTGGTGGGTTTGTGTATGTGGATTGTCTAGCTACTTACTGCACAGCAGCCCTTCTTCACTCTGCCTGAGGCATTTATGATCAAACTGAATTAAATGCAACAATAGCTTTAATAAAATGCAACACAACAAGTCTCAGTGGAGCTGCCTTCAGAGCATCATCTTGCGGCTTATTGTATTATAGATAACACTGCATAGATTTTCCTGCTGCACACATATTCTTTAAGCAAGGTGATACTTCTGACCTTTGAAATCATGTGAGCAGGAAAAACAATAGTCTCAAAACAGCAAAAAACAACAACATAGACGGCTTGAAAGAGCCTGTGGTGATTTTTTTGAACTCATATTTGTTATTTTCTTTGTCCCAGTGCATTCTAACTTTGCCCGTGTATTTTAGGAAATCGCTTCTGGGTCTTCAAGGACACAACTCTCCAGCCTTCGTACCCTCAGGACATCTCACTGTTCGGGAGTGGCATGCCCACACAGAGTATTGAGACAGCTGTCTGGTGGGAGGATGTCGCCAAAACCTACTTCTTCAAAGGAGACAGGTTCTGTGCAGATTATTAGTTCTGCAATCATTTGAGCAAAACTGAAACCGCTCAAGTAAAAACACCGTGTACCATGGGGACAGTTGATGGATGAAATGTCTATTAACATCTTTAACTATAGTAGAAACTTTTTTTTAATGTAAGCATCTGAGTGAGCTCCCATTTTCTGGTCTCTTCAGAGATGCTCCTTTGCGTGCAGAACTCTGGATGAACCACTGAGTTCTCCACCACTGTGTTAGACGGTGGAGATGGTACTGTGGAGGCGGTGCGCAGTGGCTGGTTTCCAGCCTAAAACCATGGTGATATACTTAAGTCTTCATTCTGTAAAATGTTGCTTGTCTAGAGTTGTTCTGGTCCCTTTTGGCAAACTCTCAGTGGGCTCCTGTGAGTGGCTCTCAGGAGGAATAGTTTGATTTGTAGTAAATACTGGATTCTTTGTTAGCAGATTACTGAGTTTGAGTGGTTGGCCAGATCAAGGAAGACTGCTGGTGGTTTGAGATGTCCTTGATTTGAGAATGATAGGTGCTGCTATCCTCCTGGGTCTTGAAAGGCAATGAAACCTTCCTTGTGGTCTGTATGGATTCATGCAGATTATAATTGGTTACCTGCAATTTGAAGTGACTTGAAGCCAGGGATTCCTTCCAAGATATCCAAACATGAGAATCTGTTGTTTATCCGTTTGTGTTGCAAGTCTTAAAATCTGATTTTATGCCAGTGTGACTCATGTTATGCTGTCAAGTTAAATCATATCATAAGAGGTCATTGAACCTTGTGTTGGGAGCTGACAAAATGCTTTGCCGTGATACGATCATCCCGAACCACAAGTCGCCACATTTTGACAAACAGGATGTTCTGTCTTGAGTGCGATTTTATCTCTCCCTCCCCACGTGTATGACAGCGTGGTGTTTGTTCTAATTCAAAGAAATTACACTTTGTAGCAAGATTTATGCGCGTGAGCACGAGCGTATGAAAAGCACATCAATCACAGCTACCTCTGAAACAGATCTGTGTGGCAGATAAACACAGAGCACGGATGATTGATTTACCATTTTTTGTGGTCATGTGAAATACTTGAAGTTAGTTCCTGATCATTAAATAGATGGAAAATGACATTTGGCTGCAAGATATAGAAGGGAGTTTGTGAGAGTGCACACAAATCCAGTGCAATGACAGATTTTGGCTCTCATTATAACAAGCTACAACTGTAACTTCTTTGTTTATCTGAAGCTAAATGCTGAATTACAGTAATGAACATCATTACCTTCTGAGCTTAGTGGGGTTTTTTTGAAGTAGATCAGCATGAAAAAAAATGTCCTTCTGAGCACAAGCCCTATTTTCAGTGTTGCAGACATGTTGCTGCTCCTATGGAGGCCTGAATAGGTCAGTCTAAATATAGACAAGTGGTTTAATATCCCAGGGAGTTTAATTCTTTATTGCATAATTGATATATTACACAGATAAACAGAGCTAGTGAATAGCATAAGTGCAGTATGTATGTAACACGCATGCCTGAGGAATGCCAAGACATGATACTGTACATAACTTTAAACCCAAACATTGTTACATATTTGAATCAGCAAAGTGAGCATAAATATCCAGAGACGCACAATATTAATTATTTAACCCATTAATTTGTCTAAAAGTGGGCTATAGTCAGCCTGAGGCATTCTGGGCTAGATGAGATTTAGTTGCAAACACAGTGTATCCATCAAACTACCAAAATTGAGCCCGTCTCTATGGCAGTTGTTTAAATTATTCATTTCACTGATTGGTCTAAAGGTGTGCATCTTTGTTTTTTCTGAATACAGTGAAATGAAAATGTTTGTGATCAGACAGCCTTAGAATGTGTACTACATGTGCAAGCGGTTGCTTGACCTCAGTAGCTTAGCGTCTGTATTTTTACTATTAGGATCACGGCTATGATCCCTGACTGTGTGTACGGAGTGTTTCAAAACATCAGTTGCTGTCTGTATTGATACCTACAACTAGATAAAACATCAGATGAAATCATCACTGAGCTACTGGTCAGCAAGTTTTAACAAATCACCGTCACCCAGCGCTTGTGTGAAGTTCTGATTAAGGGATTTGTCAACTGAAAAAATAACACAGCAACATTGTTTTATTATTAAAGTGTTTTTCATTGTGTTTTGATGGATGATTTGAGTGATTGCAAATAATTCCTTTTCTTTTTGAGCACCCAATTGACTGGTCAAGTAGTCCAAACCAGGCACTAAACCACAATTTTAATGCCAGTGATGGTTAAGGCAACAGGGTTGTTAAAATGACAAACACTTTTCTTGCTTGCATTTTAATGGATTAAGTCATGGCAGCATAAGCACCTCATATTTGTCCATTTAAAAACAACGCCTACGCTATGTAACAGGGCTCCTAAACCTCTCTATTGACTCTTTTGGTACATGTGCCTGTTCTGCTGTAGATACTGGAGGTACAACGAGGATATGAGGACCATGGACCCAGGTTACCCTAAACCCATCACCATCTGGAAGGGCATCCCTGACTCACCGCAAGGGGCTTTTGTGGACAAAGCCAACGGTATGTTGACATTACTGACTGTAAAATCTGTTTTAAGAAATATTAATTTGATACCACATGCTCACAAAAGATTAAAAACAAAGCAAAACAGGAAGTTTGTGATAATTGATAAGTCTGTGTAATATGGTGTAGTTTATATTTGACTACCATATAGCACTATATAAAGTAGCGCAAGCAACTGTGAAATACATTTAAAGTAGGTAAATGTGTCCTGAGTGGGCTGCTGTGGTAGTAGAATAAGATACACTGATTCCAGCTGAGAACCTTTGCTGCATCTCTCAATCCATTACTTAGTTTTCCATCTACCTCTACACTGATGAACAAATACAAAATGTCCAAAACAAATCTTTAAAAGGCTGACTGTGTCCCCAAATCCCACAACCCAGGTTTCACCTACTTTTACAAAGAAAAGGAGTACTGGAAGTTCAACAACCAGCTGCTTCGTGTGGAGCCTGGCTACCCGAGGTCCATTCTGAGGGACTTCATGGGCTGCGATGGACTACCCGCCGACCCCGACTGGGACTGGAGTCCCCCAGTGGCAGAGGAGCGCCACTACGACAACGGTGACGCGGACGTTGTTATCAAACTAGACAGCGCTGGAGGTACGGAGAAAGCGGTGGCCATTGCTATCCCCTGCGTTCTGGCGCTGTGCATGATGGTCCTCCTCTACACGGTTTTCCAGTTCAGGAGGAAGAGCACGCAGCGCCACATACTGTACTGCAAACGCTCCATGCAGGAGTGGGTCTGAGGGATTGTTACTGCACTGTATAGAGAGGGTTGGGAAGCTCTGATAAAGGTCTAGTAATTGCTTGAAACCCTAAGTACAGTAATTGGGAGCACTGTAAAGGGTACAGCACATGAGGTTTGCCATGTAGGCAGATTTCAGAACTGCTCTAACTCATAACATGCAAGCTGCAAAGAAGTGAAACAATCAGCGGAACTCAACGGAAGACGGTGCTGGAGCCACACCTATGTCTAACTAATATGTATGTATCAGCTTTGACTTTTTCTGTATCTTGGAATGAACTCAATTAAGTGAGACAGAGTTAAGCTTGTGTAAGTGGGACCTTTGTCTATCCCCATCTCTGCACGCCACTTAAAAAGCCCCAAGCACTAACTTCGGTGGACAAATTAGATATAGGCTTCTACTTTACTTTCATTTCTTAATTAAATTGCCCTGAACTGTGCTTTCCTCAATTTAGGGTCCCCTGTAAAAGATTATTCATTGTGTTGAGGACTCATACATGAACCAAATACGACCTTTTCTTCCAAAGAGGATTACTGCTTGATGTGTTGTTTTTGATGGGATATTTTTCCTCCGTGGATCAAACTTCGTGGACCATACTCTGATTTTCTTTTGCCATGTCTATTCATATCCACCCGTCTGCTCACTAATCTGTTGGGATAAGACGCAGCCGTTAGAGGTAGGAATTCAAGACTGTTGTGGAGTATAGCTCCAAAACAGAGGCCAAAAAGACCTCTCTGCAATATTTATGAGACTGCCTTAATCACACATTGCTTAAATTTACCTTTGCTTTCTTTCACCATTTCTCTGGTCCATAAGTTGGATACTGAGTGACACAGTGGGAATATAAACAGTCCATACAGGCATTAATTACTGCCCAAACATTAAAGCAGTATTTGAGGACATTTTGATCCACAAACAGGTTTATTGTTCTTGAAATGTGCTAAGCTGTGCCTGGTGGGAAGTAGGCTATCAGCTTTCATTTACGCTATCACCTGAGGGTATGAGAGAGAAAGAGGGTTGTGGTACACTGGAAAAAAAAAAAGAGAGAATGTAGAAAAAAAAAGAATTGTATGATAAA
>VUQK01006700.1:49979-62504 GCA_015106715.1 Bujurquina vittata | reverse complement strand
ATTTTGTTTTTAGGAAGTTTGACTTTCTTTTTTATGGCACCGATCAGGAGTGGCCCTCCAATCTCATTGTACATCCTGTATAGTGACAATAAAGGCATTCTATTCTATTCTATTCTAACATCCAGAGCAGTGTGTAAGTATGCAGCAGTATGCAAACTTAAGAAAGCCACCACTCAGGGAAATGACCCACTGTTCTAAAGGTTATAGAACCCCTTGACATTTTAGACCGTTACTCAACAGAATATTATTATTATCTGAACAGGATAAGTGGAAGAAAATGCTTAGATGGATGAATTATTATTTAGTTATTTTTTGCAAAACAACTGAAGTTACCCTATGATGATGGAGTTCCTTAGACTTCAGTAGGAAACTCAGATTCCATCTAACATCACTGCTGAAGATATGATCGACCTTTTGGAGGGCGAGTGCAAAAACACACTCAGAGAGCAGTGAGTTACTGTGACAGACGCCTCACACCTCAAAGTCTGTAATGACGATTAAACGCTGAGATAAAACCTCTGTTTTCTTACTCTTTGGAGGTTTTGGGAGCATTTTGATAACAAAGAAGCCAAACCTCTTCTGAAACTGATAAGACTTGAAAATGTACAATAAATGTCAGTGAGTTACATTTGACGTGTATTTATTAGCAGTTAACCCACAGTGTTTTATTAATTCTTTCTTATAACTTTGATCTACAGACAACCTAAATTTTTTCAGCATGGTCAGTGCATTGACAAGTAGTTGAAAAGGTGTACCCAATGAAATGGCCTGTAAGTGTAGAAAGCACAAAGAGCATAAAGAGAGCAAAGACACAATTTAAGACAGCATTTTTAGGTTATTTAAATGTATTCTTAACTATTGAGCCACACTGTTTTTTCTTTTTGATATTTTCCTTCAGTCTCCATTTAAAATAAATACATGCATATCGATTGTTTTTATAAACTGTGTTTTTCATTGTTTTTACATTGTTTTGTTTGCATTATGTGTATTTTGTGCTTTTGTAAAGCACTTTGTAAAACAGATTTTTGTACGTGGTACGAAAACAAACCTGCGCACTGTTATTAATATTATTGTGAGCCCCAAACCCCCGGGGCTGATCTGACCAACCAAGGCTTGATTCATGCAGTGTATAGCAAAACACCATCTGAGTGGTTGCATTCAGCACCCAATCAAACTCAGAAAAATACTGAACTTGCACGTTTTAAATAGCATCATGATTGGATTCTGTAATTGTGGCTTTTGAAACAGGTCTAAACCCTCAATTAAAAAGAAAAAGCCAGCATACGTTCAGCTCCTGTGTGTGCGTGTGTGTGTGTGCGTGTGTGTGTGTGTGTGAGACTATGACTAATTGTATTTCTTTGTGAAATCACAAGATTTTGCAATTACATGGCAGGATTAGGGTGCACCGTATTAACTTGAGTTACTTGCAGGGCTCTTGTTATCTGAGTGGACATTGTTCACAGTGACCACATGACTGAGAAACGCATGAATTATTTACTCCATAATCTTTAGGCTGTCAGATGGTAATTCACAGAACACATGACTTCTTTGTGGGTTCAGCATTAAGAAGGACACAGTGAGGGGTGAAATTATCAACAGTGCCGATCTATAACAATTAGAAAAATGATGTCAAGCCATGCAGATAATCTTGTTTTTTTGCTCATATTTTCATTTTTGAGATTTCTTTTTGTTGCCAGTTAAAATCAATATAACACAATGAATAATTATGAAAACAACACTAGCAAAAAGAGTTGTTTACTCTTTGCAATCAATAAATATCAGCGACAAAGACAGAGTTTACATTTTCTAACTATAATAGGGAGACTGTTTCTGAGCAGAAACTTTGGTCATAAAATTTCATTCATTTCATTTTACTGGGGAGAATTTCAGAGGCCGATACACATATAATAAAAGCAAAATAACATTTTTGTTGGTTATGTTAGAGAAAATGTTTTTGATTATTAGCTGAGATCACAGAACAAGAACTCCAGCGAGAAAAAGCAAATACTGTTTTCAAGAAATGCATCATGTGGCAGAGACTTACTTCTTGCATTAAACAGTCATGATCTCAATATTGACAAAGTGACTGCGATTAAAATTTTTTACCATAAGAAAGCAGCCCTACTTTGTTCATTAATAAAAATGTAACTTGCTCAAATGTCTGTAAGAAATACGAAAAGCAGAGGTCATTTCTTGTGTAACTGAACACATCTGGGCACGAGACCACCACCAAGCCACAGAATAACCACAAGTTACCCAAATTAATTTCAGCCTTCATTGCTGAGCCTCATGACAAGCTTGATATTTTGTATAAATTGGCTCAGTGCTCATTTACAGTCTACTGAAGGGGCATGCTCTCACCCACATCGCTGCACTACAGGAGGAAGAAGAACTCTGGGCACTCAATATGGGGGTCATTATTACGCCATGTATACCAAAATTACTACTGATAAGTCCAAACTGCATCCTGCTTTCTTTTCTAGACTCTTTCGAACACCTTGCCCAGGAAGCAGCATGGCAATGGTGTAAGAAATTCAGGCTCTCAGTCAGTATATGGTAATGCCACGCTTTTTCAAGGCTGTGTAGATAAGAAATCTGATGAGTTATTTAATGTAATGGTTTTTGTTCCAGCTTGTGTCAGCCACTCCTGTGCCTATCAAAGCTAACCACACTTCTCTTGTTGGCCTCCAGGCAGAGAACATAACCTTCACACTGACTCCCAGCGTTCTGAGCCGTGACTGCCAAGTGACGGCAAGACTCAAAAATACACATATTTTAAACAGTGACTTCTCTTCTTTTAATTTGCTTTTTTGAATTATTGTTGGACTTTAAAGAATATTAATAAAATAACTGTTAATCAGCATCTGTAGGAGCCGAATCGAACAGACACGTTTTGTTTTGTTTTCTTGTTATGGTGGCACAGGTGTACAGATTGTCCCTACACCTCAGGTGATTGCTTAGGGTTACTTACCTGATGCGGGCATAGCCAGCGGGCAGTTGGGTGAGGGGTTTGCTTCAAAACTTGACCGTCATGCCGTACCATAGTCATTCCGGAAAGTTAAGCGAATGTCATTTTGTCATTTTACAATCCGGACAATAAGCTTTGTATTTGTTCAAGTTATCATACATTTTGCAATGAAACCACAAAACGCAAAAAGGGACTTACAATTTATTGGAGACGCGTCACAGTGTAAAAAACCTACTCAGCCAGCAGCGGCTATTGTTGGGCTCGAAGTCGCTACAGCGTCTTTATGTTAAAGGAACAGTGTGTAAAATCTCACCACTAGATGCCAGTAGATTGCAATCAACAGAGTTAAGCTTTCTTACCCATCGCAATTCAAGGGCATAATCCTAGCAACAGTCACCGCTGTAGGACAAACTCCAGCCACTGTTTATCTGCAGTGAGTGCAGGCTGTCTGTCTACTGTTGATCTCACCTGTGAATATGTGTCCATGTATTTGCTCTGGAGGAGGCTGTAAATGTTTGCAAACGGACTAAATGGGTTGTTGAGTCGGTGGCGCTCACGTCTGTCCGATGACAGTGATACTGAGGTGAGCTGTTGAGGATGTCCTGAACTTTTCTGTTGGTAAGCGCTGCTGTTTTTACCGCTGTTCGCTGGCATTAGTGAAACTTTCTTTGAAGTGGATCTAACGTTTTTGGACTCTGACACTTGGTGAATAAACTCTCACACAATATGAGAATGTAATTAAACTGTTTGTCAGAGGGAAAGTGTGATTTTTAGGACCCTCAAGCCTAACAATTAGCTGGCATAATGTTAGCAAATAACCAGCTGTTGTTGCTGTTTAGCCAGTTTGTTGCTAGCTGTCTGAAGACGGCAAGGTCGCATGTCTAACAATAAGTAATGGCAACAGTATCAGGAATAATTAAACCTGTTTATGTATGTTTTCCTGTGTTGGAGCCCTGAATTCACTTCAGGAGATGAGGCTTGAGGTGAGGAGGAGGAGAATGACATTTTATTCAGATGCTGGTCACATTGTCTCTTTCCTTTGCGTTTTCACTTCTCAGATGATAAAACATAAGTATGAACCTTGGTGTCTTGAGTCAGCAGGTGCAGATATGAATTCAAATTTGCTTCAACAGCACCAGAACACCTACAACTTCCCTTCTCCTCCGCCTGACTGTACTTTAACTTGCTGCTTCAGTGCTCTAAAAATTCAAACTTGTTTTTTCTTTTTCTTGAGCTGTAAGACACACGCATAGACCAAATTTAAAAATAGTATGACAAGCAAAGAAACACTTTAGTTGGTTGTGTATTTATTTATCTGTTTATATGCACTTGAATTACTTTCCAGGCCCATTCTACTTCTCTTGGATTTGGCAGCATTCTTGATAAAGGCCTCAATTACCTACACAACCTGGTGTCAGGTGAGAATACAAGTCAGGCGTTTCTTTAAACACACACCAGATGATTATTTGGGTGAAGCTGGAGCATGCTAAATAATTTATTTTGATTCTACTAAGTTGACATGAATGGGCCCGTCTGGGATACAACTCGCCACCCGTAAAGCCTAATAAGATACAGAGATTAAATTACTTGATTAAATTGTGGTTTTCTTTTGTTTATTTTGAATTGGGATGTATGAGTTAAGCCTTAAGTATTTAAATTGACCTAAATGACCAATAAAAATACTTTAAATCTCATTATGCTCTCTGCATGTGTGCCTTTTTTATGGCAGTAGATTGTCACTGCCCTCTTGTGATCCTCCCAGCATGTACTAATTGAGAGTAGTATCACTGGCTTTTCACACCAGTCACTGTTGACTCTGGTTTGACTTGGACAAATGAGAAAATCCAGATTAAATTTACTCTTAGGCCACGCTTAAGCAGACGTGATGGCTCACATTGCAGAGTGAGGACGGGACATGGTTTTGTCATCCAGTTAAAGTGGGGCAGTGCCTATGAGGCTCTGAAAATCCCTGCCTTACCTCTCCCACAGAGGAAGTCTGAACATGACACATTTAAATGTGAGAGATTCAGTGGCCACATGACATACCAACAAACATTTCTGAACAGTCGTGATTTACAGTCCCAGGTGAATAGCTATAAGTCATGGTTAAAAAAAAAGGTCTTAAAAATCTTCAAATGATTTAAATACAAACTCAGATGAATAACACGGGGAATATAACCCTGTATCAATATTTATTTAATACAAATTAAGCCAAACTGTAGAAGCAGTGTGTCAAAAAATAAGTACGCCCTTAATGCTTCTGCAGGAACGAAGCGTGTATGTACCATCAAGGTGCTGCTAATCAAATGCAGTTGATTAACTGATCAGCAACTTCTCAAAAAGTAGATGCTTCAGGGGCATTCAGGTGTGTGTTAACAAAATGTCAAGGAGGAATGACATCAGCAATGATCTTATAGAAGCAATCGCTGTCATGGGTGCTGCAGGCGAGGCAGGGAGGACCCCAGTGCAGGACACAAGGCGAGCGGCTCAATGGATACAGCTTTTCTTGCACAAGCTTTTACAGGCTGACCAGAAGCCTCGAACACAAGGCATACAGCAGGTACATCTGACAGAGATCATGACAAGGACCCGAACACAGAACTAAACAACACGGACACTTAAAAACAGAGGGAACGAGGGCAAAACAGGTGAACTGAATGAAACTAATGACAGGAAGCAAAACTGAACAGAATACACAAAGAGCACGAGACCACCAAAATAAAACAGGAAGTGACTAAACTTGAAACATGCAGACCTAAAACTCAGAAAACAAACTAAGAAACACTAAAAGCAAAACTCAAGAAGAAAAAAACAGCGTATACAAAGAAACACATTGGGCCACCGGCCCAGGACCATGACATTTGCTGCTGCCCATCAATCTGAAAATGGTTATAAAGCCATTTCCAAACAATCTGAAGTCATCATTCCAGCATGAGAAACAGTGTTCACAAGTGTAAAAAAGTTCAAGACAGTTGCTAGTCTATGGAGTGGACATCTCAGCAAATTCACCCCAAGGTCACACCAAGGTCACACCATGCAATAAGCAAAGGATCTGCAAAAAACCCAAAAGCTTCATCTCAAACTCTACAGGCCTGAGTTAGCATGTTAAATGTTAAAGTCCATGACAGTTTGGAAAGGTTGCCAGAAGAAAGCCTCTTGTCTTTGTACACTTATAACAAAATAGTGGCATGAGTTAGGTTTGCCATGGGCAGCAGAGTGGCGTGGTGGATAGCACTGTTGCCTCACAGCAGGATGTCCTGGGTTTGATTCCACTCATGTAAAGATGAGTGGGCCAAAATTCTTCCACAACAATGTGAGAGATTGATAAAGAAAATGCTATTGCTGCTAAAATTGGTTTTACAACATACTGAATCACAGGGTGTACTTAGTTTATCACACATTTTGGCTTAATTTTGCTAAATAAATAATGACATGGTGTAATATGTTATGTGTTGTTTGTCTGTGATTGTATGACCTGCTAAGAACCAGATGATTTTTTTTATTATGTCCTGACGTATAAAAACCTAGAACTGAAAGAGGGTGTGTTTGTACCTCGTTCCTTAATTCAGTTTCTGTAGAATAATCTGGAGAGGATCCGATACAAGGACCCTTTATGTGCTTCTTTCACATTTAAGGAACATTATTATTATTATTACCATCACCAAGGAGATACTGTTTTTTTAAAGCTTGTGTGTCATTCTGTCTGTAAACTTGATAGTTTTGAATAATTCTGTTAAAACTTTGTAGCAGTGTAGAGTAAAGTTGTGTTGACAATTCATTAAAATTTGCCGTACATCCACCAAGGCCTTTGAGGTTTGAAAATTGACAAAAGCCTCATAAATTAGAAACTATGAGTGTGACGTGTATTGTCAACAGACAGAAAGTACTGTATGAAGGTTTAAAATATGCTATGTTTGACCTCTGACCTCTTGTTTATGAACTGAAAGAGAGTGAAACAACCTGCATGTTGAGAGCTCAGAGTGAGTTTTCAAAAATCATACCGACAGATGGCAGCAGTGTTTCTATAAGTGAAGCTTTAATTCTTCTTTTTAAAACCAAGTTTTAACTTTTTCCTATATAGGGTCAGCCTGCTTCTCTTATATTTTTTCTCTCTGTCAGCATTTCAATGACCAAACTACTGCAGCCTTTATAAGGCAGTAAAAGATACTCACCTGCTGACAGGTGAGTATCTTTTATAAAATAGAAATGAATATACAAACATGAACGGTGCATAGTCACTCCATTTATTCATACAGTGCTTTTATGTATGAGAGGCAATTTGGAGTTCAGTATACTGGCCTCACTGGTATATTGCTCAAAGGCATGTCTTTGGGCAATACAGCAGTGAGACCACTGAGGCTCAATCACTGGCGAGCGGTGATTAAACCTCTGACCTTCATATTAATAGACCTCCTGAGCCACGGAATCATCTGAAAACCAACATGAAAACCAATTTTTTAAACTGGGGGAAAATAATTTCCATAAAAATGAATGTGTGTCTGTGTTTGTGTTTGTGAATGTTTTCAGTTTAACAAGTTGCCTCTTTCACTTATGATGGGTACATGAGCTTGTCTTTGGTCATTTTACAGTTTGTTATGCTGCATTCGATTTATGAAGTGAACTTGTTAATACAATAACATCAGTTAACATGTATGATGTTCGAGATCATATCTGTTTATACAGCACTGTGGAAAAGCCTCGAGCCAGCCTTCATTTGTTAATATTTTGCTAGGAAATGGGAAATAATTGCAGAGATGTATTGTAACATGTAAACATACATGAAAATACAGTAAAACTGAGTTTTTACAATTGACAGCTTTCTTGTAATTTCTTAAAGTAGTCTTCAGGTATAGTTCTCCAGGCTTCTTGAAGGACATTCAATTCAATTCAATTCAATTCAATTCAATTCAATTCAATTCATATAGCACCATATCCCAGCAACAGTCACCTCAAGTTAAAGACCACACAATAGTAGACAGAAAACCTCAACAATCAAAACAACCCCCCTATGAGCAAGCACTTGGCGACAGTGGGAAGGAACAGGAAGAAACCGCCAGCAGAACCAGACTCAGGGAGGGGCAGCCATCTGTTTAGAAGACCCTCAGACCTTCATCCTCTTTATAATCACATAACATACACAAAAATGTGACCGCTAATCGTGTGATGTAGCGCAGTCTACAAAATCACCTTTGTTCCAGCATGGATTTTTGTCAGGTGCATTCTTCTGACATGTGCAGGTAAACCTTGTAGTACATAAATATCCATGTAATACTGAACAATGACAAATGTTGTGGTTGCATTTCTATTGTGTAAAACATTTTTTAGACAATGTACAGCTGACGTGGTCTCTTAATCATACATAGATGTAAATACTTTTTGCTCTGTAAAAAAATCAGATATTTAAACGAGCTGCACGACCCCTATTTATTAACTTTTCTCTGTGTGCTTTTCATTTTGCCAACAGCACAAACAAACAAAACAATACTGTAGCAGGGGCATGTATTAGTAATGATAATGACAGTAAAGCACGAGAGTTTATACCCCTTAAACCACACTCTTAAACCAATAAATCCTCAACAAGCCCAGGCTGCCCAGGCATTATGTATGCTGTTATCCTCTGCCCTGAGAGTTTGATTTTTGTGTTCCAGCTCAAGTGAGTCGTGTTTATAACCATCGAACCAAAGTGGATTTTATTTCTTTAACATTTCTGGTTCACAGTTTGTCCAAAAGTTAATGTCGAGATTGCTCGTTCAAAATCAAAGTGTTTGTGTGAGAGGGGCGTGGGGGATGTACTGTCAAAAGGTCAGATGGAGTGGAAAAAGGGATTTACATAGGAATTCGTGTTTTGTAATACACAAGGTTGGATTACAAACTGGGCAAACCATGCCCCTGAAATCAGGTTCATGCCACATAAAGGAGAAGCTGAACCCAAATGACATTCAGTTGCACTGATTATTTTCCTGTCCAATTTCGAACTCATTAATCAGCTAATAATTTCAGCTTTGGCGTGCTTGCTGGTTTCTGGTTGCCTGGATAAATGAAGACACAGACTGTACAGTGAAGCTCTGCGAGGCTGCAGCAGCACATTTCCCTCTTCTTTAAAGCTAATCTCGCCACAGTACCACGCCAATCAGATTGACTAACTTCCTCCTGATTGTGCGCAGCCAGCAGGCAGAAGGGAATTCTTCTGATAAGGAAAACAAATGAAACCGACCACGACCAGCTGTTTTTGTACTGATCAAGAATTTTGTGGCTTGCATGGCAAAGTCAGAGTGTTGTGTTGCCGCGCTTTTATGTGAATAATCACTTTATAGTCACTGGCAGGGTGGCCTTTTGTCTAACCCTATTTATAGTCTAGTGGAGAGAAGTGGGAAGAATATTACATGCTCTGACCTTCTAAGATTACTGTTCTGACTTTTGAACCCAGCTGCTTTTTCAGGCCAACATGCTTGATTTGATGCTTGATTGCTATCAGATTAAGAGAAAAAAAAACAAAAAAAACAACTCATGGCTGAAAGGGGATGAGGAAAATACAGAGAAACACATCTGATGTCCAGATTTGCACAAACAAGCAAAAAATAACAGCGTTTCCAAGAAGTTGACAGTTGTGTATAGTTCTTAATAATTTGTTGAAATTATCAAAGTCTGTGACACACAAAAACCTTTATTGTTTGTTAGAAAAAATGTGTTTTACAGCAGAAAGTGTTAAATACCCAAGCTGTTCTTGAAGAAAAACCAATAAATCTGCTCAGCATGACCCGAAGGCTGTGAGAATCAGAGCACAGCGTGCAGCAGGTAATGCACAAAAACAGTCATTTTATAGTCTCGTGTTTTTTTTTTGTTTGTTTTTTAAAAATTGATTTATTATTATTTATTTACGGCATGTGAGGTTTTTAATCAACCAAAGTTCCGGACTTTATATGGCTTACATTAAAACTAAATTGAAATAGAAAATTAAGGCTCGGTACTTAGTGTTTGTTTGCCACTTAAGATGGCTCCTCTATTATTTTTGTAAATCTTTGTATGTCATGTTCCTGCTTTGTGTTCTAATCGAGTTTTTGCTCCTATATTTTCTTTTCTTATTTTTGGAAAGTTTGCAGATTTCTGTGTGACATTCAAGAGATTTCCTGAATAACAGCTGAATAACACTAACTCTACATTTCAATAATAAATTATAATATATGTATGAGTTGAAATTTTCAAATTAAAATTGTATTCACTGTTACCAGTTTCCAACACAATAATGAGCTGAGACAGTTTACCCAAAAGCAAACAGATAAGTTCCCTCGCTGATGCAGAAACACATTTTCAAGCATTGTCATCACAAATATGGTTTATATTGCACCACCTGTCAGAAATTCCAGCTGTGATAACAAAACATTTAAAATTTTCCAATTATTTGCAGGCAGAGACTCCAAATCCAAGGCAGAATCACTCATTAGAAAAGTAGACAAAGCCTGGAGCTTTGGTATGTTCACTTCCTATTCAGACAGGAAACACAAAGGTACAAATAGACAGTGATTGAACTCCATTTAAAAATGTTAGGCTTGGGTACGGATTGAATTTTACATTTTCTTTGTTTAAAAGATTTCTACACTTGCTTAATATCAGTATATAAGTAAAAAAAATCCAGTTAACCCGCGTGGAAAATGGCCATGTTTCTTTGATCACACAGGACTCAGAGTGAACTGGGGTCAAAGGAAAGCAATGTAACTTAAATCCAGTCAACTCTTACCCTGCAATCTTACAGAAGGCGTGTGTTGCTTCAGCAGGTTTTCCATTTGTCCTGATTCGCACAAAGAGAGCACAGACCACAACCAGATTTTCCAGAGCCATGATGAAGTTTTTTTTTTCTTGCTCCAGAGGCTGAACTGGGATGATGTGTCTGCAGTTGTTTTTTTATATAGGAGATTGCATTAAAAGAACCAAATTGGAGACCACTGGTTTGTCATGTGGATCCATGGCAAAAGGATTGGTACGTTGCTTCACATGAAATTCATGCCCTCCTTCATACGAATAGAGTGGGATTTATAAGTATCAACCGAGCCATGGAAGGGCCACAAGCCAGTGTGCTAGTGTTGGTTCTAAGCCTGCATAAATGTGGAGGGTTCTGACAGGACGAGCGTCTGACATAAAATCTTTGCCAAACCAAAAATGCAGGTCATCAAGAATGAGATTTCCATGCTTGATTGGCCAGAGCCCGGATTAACAACCACCTCCGGGTACCAGAGGAAACTGTGCCAATGTTGGCTGAAGACAAGGAAGAGAAGAGGGGACAGGAGTGTTCGGACACAGTGAGGGAAAAGGAAAGGCAGGAGTGTGGAAGTGAGAGTAGGGACTTCAAATATAGGGGTTATGACCAGTGAAGAGAGAGAGAGAGTTGGCTGATATGATGGAGAGAAGGAAGGTAGAAATATTGTGTAGGAGACTGGGTGGAATGGAAGCATGACCAGAAGGACTGGAGGTGGATTCAAACTGTTCTACCACGGTCTAGATAGGAGAGAAATGGTAAAAGGGTAATCTTGAAGAACAAGTATATGAACACTGTTGTGTAGGTGAAGAGAGACTGAATCATGAATTTGAAGCTGGGAATCAAAGGTGTGATATTGAATGTTGCCAGTGCACATGTCTCACGAGTTAGATGTGAGTTAGAAGAGAAGAGGAATTGTGGAGTTCATTAGATGGAGTGGTAGGGTCCCCAGGAGGGAGAGAGTGGTGATTGGACATATGGGTGAAGAATCAGAGGTGATGATGAGGCATTGGTGTAAAGGAGAGGAATGCTGAAGGACAGATGGTAAGATGCTTGCAGACCAGATTGTGATCTGTAATGAGAGTAGGGAGCAGGTGGAAGAGAGTCTGGAGAGGTGGAGGTAAGCTCTGGAGAGAAGAGGAATGAAGGTCAGTAGAAGCAAGACAGAATACATGTGTGAATGAGAGGGAGATGATCAAGCAGGGACCAGAGGTAGTGAAGGCAGATGAGTTTAAATACCTGGGGTCACCCATCCAAAGCAACAGACAATGCACAAGAGAGGTGAAGAAGAGACTGCAGGCAGAGTGGAGCAGGTGGAGATGAGTGTCACGGGTGATTTGTGATAAAAGAATTAAAAGAGTGAAAGGGACGGTGCACATGATGGTATTGAGACCTGCTATGATGTATGGTTTGGAGATGGTAGCACTTACGAAAGACAGGAGGCAGAGCTGAAGATGCTCAGACTTTCCTTGAGTGACCAGAATGGACAAGATTAGAAATAAGTACATCAGAGGAGCAGCTCAGGTTGAGTCAGAGAGGAAAGACTGAGATGGTTTGGACATGTGCAGAAGAGGGATAGTGGATATGGTCAAAGGATGATGAAGATGCAGCTGCCAGGCAGGAGGAAAAGAGGAAGGTTTACAGAGGAGGATGTAGTGAAGGAGGACACAGCCTTTTCTAAAGCAGTCTGTCGTGTTTACCAAATTCAGGAAGTTTAATATAACTCAGTGCAATGTTTCACTTCCCTTATCTAATGTGTGGCCCTTTGGCAAAAAAAAAAAAAAACAAAGAAAGAAAAAAGATCTCA
>VUQK01006700.1:13992-40123 GCA_015106715.1 Bujurquina vittata | reverse complement strand
AACTATCCATATAACCTGGAAGTGGACATGCCCAGCGACAGCCAGAGAGTGCAAGCGTGAGTAAAAAGCTTTCTTTTGTGTGTGTGTGTGTGTGTGTGTGTGGTGTTTACTATTTTGACATTGACATAAAACCTTAAATGTAACCAAATCCTTCTTTATATTCTATGCGAGTCCAGTAATTTGAATTACTGTGACGTATTTGGAGCTTGACTCCACATTAAGTGTTTTACTTTCATCGTAAAGAAGAGCTTGGCATCTAGGTTTTATTTTGATTTTTTTTTTTAAACTAAAACACTAAGACACAAATTTCCCACAACGTTAAAGGAAGGCGTGTGTTTGCAAGCAGTTAGTTTTATATATTTTATCCATATATGTAAAAGGACTTCACGATCAAGGCCCTTTGATTTTCACACCATTCTTTGCTCATGTTCAGCTTGGCGTTCCTGGTTAAGGAGGGCTATGAGGACAAGCTTTTGATCGCTCATGACATCCACACCAAGAACCGCCTGACCAAGTATGGCGGCCACGGCTACTCACACATCCTGAAGAACATCGTGCCAAAGATGCTGACGAGGGGCATTTCGCAGCACCAGGTGGATAAGATTCTTATCGACAATCCTAAATGTTGGTTGACCTTCAAGTAATTAAAAAAATAGTCGTGTGGAAGGTGAATTAATCAAGCAAAACAAAATGTCCCTCATATATTCAAAGGAAAATAATTACAGGCTTTCACATTTTTATAGAGGCCCTTTTAATTTAAAACATTTTTTTAAATATTTGTGATTACACGTTATTCACTTTGTAAGCAAATAATACAAAAAGTAGCCTTGCAGGATCACAGTGCCTGTTATAACACGAGAAAATCTTTTGGTTGTCAGTAGAAGTGTGATTACAATCCAAGATAAATATTTCCAAGTGCTCACAAACATGGTGCTAATTGATTTTTTTTTTATTATTATTGTTTTTAATTTCCATGTCATAGCTGCTCTCTTTGTAATTGTAAGCGACATTTACGCAAACACGTTATATGGAAGGGAAATAATGATGGCATTAGTAATCAGTACACTACTCTGCTCTCGACACAACATGGCCGTGTTAGATGAGTTGTCCTGTTGCCCCTCCGTGGGTGTCTGCGTGTCTATGGGAGGCTGACTGGCTGGCAGGCCCGGATGAAGGACACGTTCTCCTCTCATCTGGGAACAGGTGGCCTCACAGGGTGACTTCACCACATGATCAATGGCATGATCGCCACAGCTGACTGTGGCGCGTGAACAACTATCTAACTTTGATTAATCTTCTGAGAGGATTACAAAGTGAGACTGAGAATTTAATATCACACTACATTTTACATTTTAACTGACAGTCGGCTCCGGAGGAGTTTAATAATCAGCAAGCAGATTGATGAACGTTATATAACATATCTGTCAGCGTGGCTGTCCAGTTTTGTGACTAACCACCAGACCACCATGTTGTCCCAACCAGATGCCATGTTGACACACTCAAGAAAAATTAGTTACAGTGATGAATTTGTGCCTGTGTATGGATGGCCCTTTGCAGGTGTTTTTCTTTTTCCTCTTTAAAGTCTCTTAATGTTGCACAGTGTTTAAAATGTCATTTTGATTAAACATGCATAACTACAGCTTTTTCATCCAAATTTCAACAGCTGTGACATTTTTTTTTCTGTTTTCTTTTTTTTAAATAAAGCACACAGATGGTATAACAGCACTGTAAACAGTGTAGTTGTCGTGTGAATATAATATCGATAATTGAGTCATTACATTAAACTTTCCATCTACAGTCACTGGGATATGGTACCACAGGAGCTACCGTTTGTTTGAGATATCAGCAAACTTATACAGTAAAGCACAATATTTCATTCAGGGTGCACTAGCGACACTAATCAATCTGACAAGGGTACAACTGGGTGCCGTACAAATTAAAACTCTTATTTTATTTTGTAATTACACTGTCAGCTCTTCGCTATTGCCCAGCACAGTTTTCTTTTTGCATGACCTCCTCCACATCACTGTTAATTCTGTTGAATTATAGAAACGTTGAGCTCTGTCTCTAATAATCCAGCTGACATTGAACTGAGCACGAGCAGTGAAGCAAGCTATATGCGGAGCAGTTTCTTTTTTCTTTCTTTCCTCTCCCCTTCAGCAAACCCCCCCGTGTTTCAATCAGCGTACAACATGAAGCCGGAGAAGGTGCTGTACTTGTTGTTGTTACCCCCGTGCGCTTTACCGCCGTCCAGCTTAATATAAATCTCGTCCCCGGGCTCGAGATGAAGAACAACACTGTTGCTGGCGTAGTCGTAGTTCTGGTCGGCGTCTTGGGCGATGGCGCTGGCTCTCACCTGAAAGGCAAATGTGACATTTCATGAAACGGCTTTATTTTGGAAATCAGAACCACGGACAGCTCCACAACTGGCGGCTCATCTTTAGCTTGATTTCAAGCGTAAAACATCCCGCAGAGAACTTTTCTGCCCTTCCTTTATTTTGCAATGGCCAGAAAGCGTATTTCTGTGTGGAACTAAAGCTTAAAAATCTTAAAAGGTCCAAATTTTGGTCATCGCATTGCGTACTGTAAACAAGTACTAACAAATAAATTAAGTGACGATTTCGCAACGCTATCCTGAGTTGTCCTACCTGGTTGTTTTTACAGAGGTCAGCCCACATGCTTGTTCCATCCCCGCCTCGCATCAGCACATGGTAAACAAAGAAGTAAATCCCCGGTATCGAACAGGTGAATTTTCCCGTAGAGGGATCATAATGGTTTCCAAGGTTTGTAACAACGTCGTCAAATTTCAGTATTTCATATCCCTCGTGCTGCTTCTTTAGTCCTGCGTAAAACGCTATCTTGGGAACGGTGTTGTAAGTGGCAGCGCTGATGGCACCGTTTGGCCCATTTGCTCCAGGTGCCCCTGGTGGACCCGGAGGGCCAGGTGCCCCTCTCTCCCCGGGCGGACCAGTAGGTCCAGGTGGCCCGGGTTCGCCCACCGGACCCCTGGGACCCACCCTCCCGACGCGTCCCGGCTCTCCTTGAGGACCTTGGATGAACGTAGGAAGAGACTGAACCAGGCGGTTGTCTTTGATCGGGTTGGTTGCCTTGGCTGTAGCCGTAGCCGCGGTCCCGTGGGAGTCACACACCATTTGACAGGATCCGAGCATCTCGTAGCGGGCAGGAGTTCCGGCGGAGTTCACCACCACCGGAATCAGAACCACCAACCCCAAGACCAGCGCGACGCCACAAACACCAGTTGCGATCATCTGCGCTCTTCGGATTCGCTGTGATCTCCCGGGTGGATGGTTTTCCAGCCTGCCTGTTGAGGATATTTTCGCTGAGGGAAGAATTTGACCGGCTCCTGTATAACCCTGCAACTTTCGGAGATAAAATATTCCTTTAAATATTTGTGCGCGAAAGTAACCATCCACAACTTTTATGCCTTGCGGAACGCGTCGAACCGGTGCATCTCCACTTTCACAACGCAAGAAGAGCGTCAGAAGAATTGCTCGGAGTTAAAGCTGCCGTGTGCGTTATGCAGTGGAAAATCAGACGCACAAGTTTCTGCCTTCCACGGTGCCAAAGGAGAGAATGGACAAGAAATTAACCGCTGCTCGTTTCTGAGTTTGAAGAGTGGGGGGAGGGATGATGGAAGTGATGGATGGGAAACAATCGGTGCATTTCTTCAGTCAAAAGAGAGAGATGTGAACGACATGCAAACACTGACGCAAGTTTGAAACACTGAAACGTGACTGTTTTATTTTACCCATTCAATTGTGAAATAAGGGAGCAACTTTGCCTTAAAAACAAAAACAAAAATCAACAGATATTCAATGCAGAGGGCTATGCATTACTTCTCCTATTGATTATTGTAACGTTGCATCCCACAACATTTTATCAGCGCCTATCCAAACAACTTTAAAGGTCCTCAGCATAATTAGGCCCATTTAAGACAAAAAAGCTATACCCCTTTGACACCTGGTCACATCTCAGTGGCCCCCTGTGTCCAATTTATCATTTGGAGAAAATCCATAGAGCCACTGAAAGGAAGAGGGGAGTCACTAGGAGCTGGCAGTGAAGGATGACTTCGCACAGATATAGTCATGAAATGAATGCTGAGGCATTTCGATGGGAAATAGGTTGAAGTCACTTATTAATTACCAATGGGGGATTCACCGTTTGCAGCCGTTAGTTAGTCTTGCACTATTGTCTTATTAACCTAATTAAAATGGCCCCAGCAGTCTCTCAATGCCCCATGCAGATAAAAGTTAAGCACTTTGAAGGCTTCTGTGAGAGTTGAGTGATGAAGGGCTAATTCCTGGTGAGGAGAGCAGATGATGATGTGCTCATGAATGCAGAGGATGTCACTTTGTCGATGGCACCTCACTGCCAGGTGGGAAAGATGGATCACAGAGGAAGAAAAAACACGGATAGTCCTGCTTGTTTGGGAAGAGGAAAACTTTGATTACAAATTCTGTGGAAGTCAAAATGCAAAATGGGTTTGTGGGATCGTCAACTCAAAAACTGCCACATGAAAGCTTTTGACATGGTTAAAAATGTATATGCAGTTTAAATGTTCTAGAATTTGTTACTTTACAAACTTAGCTCACCATAATGTCATGTATTTATGATGTGTGTTTATACACAAAACGGCCTCAAGTCAAAGGTTTAATTTGATTCACAACCCCATCCCGGCTTGTCGGTCTCTATAGTGATTTTTTACATATTCTTAAAGTTTTATTAATAATTTATTTTCCAAGGTTTTTTATATACATTTATTCTATTTCAAAGCATCAACGACAAAGATAACTGCAGACTCTGCATGTTAAATAAAATACAGGTGTAACATATGGTGTGTCTTTACACGTCAGTGTCGAACATACACATCACTGCATGTGAAAAACTACACAAATGAGTATTTTGCACAGATCTTTTCCATTTTTTGGGGGGGTGGGGGGCGATAATGAAAACAAAACCAACATTCAATCATGAAACAAAGAAAACTGCATGTGATAGCACTTAGGCCAGTCAATGTCTGGTTTTGAAGGGCATTCACAGTCCGCCTGCAAAGGGAGCGAGTTAATATCCAGAATGCCGGCTGGCATGCAGGGCTGCGATGAAGGCTTTCCACTTATTTCTGTCTCAGGCCACTGAACGATAAAGGGAAACCAGGTTTTCAATGTGGCTCAGATGATTCATTTAAAACGAACCAGTTTGTCAGACTGACAACGCATCAAGGACTCCTCCGCATAAAGAAGGGAGACTGGAAGCTCTCCAAGTGAGGAATAATCATCCAGCTAACAATGATGCTTTTTTTCTTTGTGATTCAAGGTAAAGTTCCTATCAGTATTACATTGTATACATTGATATTGTCCTGAGATCACTTACAGAGCTAAACCACCTGAACATAATGTTGGCAGGGAATCTTTGAATTACCCGATGTTCATAACGTGTGATATCAGACTGAAATTTAAGTAACAACAAACCTTTAAGTTTTGTGGGGGTTTTTTAACGTTTTTAGGCAAACGATGTAAAAAAGGTGTTTTGTTTATTACTGCAGTTTGTATTGTCATGATCAGAAATGTTTTCATCTGGGCTGCTTCATTTATTTTTAGAACAGTCATAGTAACTAAATGTCTCCTTTTGCGCAAAAACAAGTGATGCATTTAAAAATGACAATACATGCAAACTCGTAACCTCCACTTAAGAGGGATGAATTACAGAAATGACAGAACAACTTAACACCGTACACCGAAGTATACTACTTAATATTAATTTGAATATAACATTAGTTATCCAATTTAAGAACAAACAAGCTGTGAAAAATATCTCTGTGATTAACCTAGATTTTTAAAAACGTAATTATGCAGTATTTACATCATGCATTTTCTTAATTGGAAAGTGAATGTACTCACTGAAGGTTGGACCCCCTTTTGCCTTCAGAGCTTCCTTAATTCTTGTGGCAAAGATTCAACAAGGCCTGATGGAAACATTCCTCAGAGATTTTGGTGCATCAGAAGATGGACACTGTGGTCATAAAAGGATGGACATGGTCAGCAACAATACTACAATTGAGATCTGGTGACTCTGGAGGCCATCTGAGTACTGAGAACTTGCCACTCCTTGGATAGTTTCTCTTTTTTTAGACCATTCTCTGTAAATCCTAGAGATGGTTGTGTGGGAAACACACAACTTTAGTCATAGCTTTGCTTTGCGTTGTGTCCACTCTTGTGGGAAATATCTGGCAATTTAACAGCTAAATGTGCCACACCAGTTGCTAACTTTATCTGCCATTTGGTGCTGGACAGGTGGCGTTCAGCGGCTTTTAGAAGTACAACAGCTCGGTCTCATTTCCTGTGATGAGATGAAGAAAAGGTGTGTGTATTTTATGGTGAGCCACACTGGTGGAGACATAAAGAACAGTCACCATTTTACACCTGGAAGTTTTATAAGCTGTCATTGGAGATAACTAGGATTCTCAGATAACCCACTGCTGATGGTGCTGAACCAGCTCTTCCCCTACCAGACCTTCAGTTTCTCCACTCACTGATATCTTATCATCATCAGATTAGCCCACATTTGCCCATAATATGTGTTGGTTGCTTTCTATGCCAGCATCATAATTTAGTCCACTGGGAATTTTGTCAGAGGTGCAACTCCGTAAACATGACCTTAGATGATTTAGCCTAGCATCATTTTCATGTAATTTTCCTGTTTTGGCTCATAATCCTGTTCCATGAGCAGAATCCTTAAAAATGACCAGCAGTCTCTTGTATGTACAGCTTAACTTTACGCTTGTGGGTAATTGTAAGTATAGACTAGACAACACATCTTCCTGGGCAAAAGTAAAACTTTTTTTTTCTTTCCATAAAATCAGAGTTACTGAAACTTGTGTCCACACTGGAGGGTCACATATTGATGAAAATATCCACAGCTGTTGTGATTTCACATCTAACCTGTTTGTTAAAACTTGTATAGGTCAGCTGGTGTGAAAGCTGCGGTTGTATCTGACAGTTGAGAGAAGCCCTATATTTCCATCAACTATTCATGGATTCAGACACATATAGTGGACGGTGTCTTTCAGGGTGGGTGGTTCTTAATGAAAGTGGGGGTGCTGAACTGTTAGATGTGGTTGGGTTTCAGATAATTGGTTTTAGCCAAGCATGTCTAAAGCTTTGGGGTTTTTTTTCCCCTGAAGGAATACTGCATAGGAATACCTCCAATCTCTGTACATCTGTACATAGGGTGCACAATCTGTACATCCTATATAATGGCAATAAAGGCATTCTATTCTATTCATATTGTTTTCCCAAATTTTCCAACCTAATTTAACATACTTACTTAACACGACTGTACTCCCATTCATGACACAAACTACACATTCAAGTTCACAGATGACACAGCAGTGGTGGGGTTAATAACCAACAATGATGAGGCAGCTTACAGACAGGAGGTCCAGGCCCTCACATCCTGGTGCCAGAGGGATGACTTGCTCCTCAACACCAAATATAAAGGACACAGTACATGCCAGTCTGATGATTGCTGGAGAAAAGGTGGAACAGGTGGGGAGCTTCAAGTACTTTGATGTTCACCTCTTAAGGGACTTGACATGGGTAGAAAACACCAGAGAAGTGGTGAAGAAGGTCCAGCAGAGACTGTTCTTCCCGGGGTCCCTCAGGAAAACTGGGCTCCCACGAAAACTCACCAACTTCTACCAATGCACCATAGGAAGTGTCCTGAGCTATGGATGCACGGTGTGGTTCTCCAGCTGCGCCTCAGAGGAGAGATTTGGCTTGTTTTGCAGTCACATGACTGGGCGTCTTGCAGCCATAGAGTTGACCAGTCTTCTGGATACTAAAGTATTCTAGAGTCAAATGTGAGATCATGTGTCTGACAGCTGAAGCTTGGAAAATTGGTGCAACAAAATAACAATTCCAAACACAACAAAAAATGAACAACAGAATGCCTGAAAACAAAAAGAATGGAGACGCTGTACTGGCCCAGTCAAAGTCCAAACCTCAACCTGAGTGAAATGCTGTGGCAGGACTGAGCTGTGCGTAAACAAATGCCCACAAACCTCAATAAACTGAAGCAATGTTGTACAGAACAATGTGGCAAAATTCCTCCTTAACGATGTGAGAGACTTAAAGGCATACAGGAAAACAAATTCAAGTTATTGTTGCCAACGTGGGTTCAACAAGCTATTGAATCAGGGGGTACACTTAGTTTTTCAAAGGACTGCATCGAATCATTTGAAAATGTTCCTTTTCACATGAATGCATGTGGAGTAATTAAACATAAGATCTTAATGAGTCAAAGGATATTTCTAAGCTTTTGAAAATTTGCTCCTAGCAGCACTTTTGTCCAACAATGGAGCGGCTCATAAAGGGTAGGCTGATAGAAAATTAAGAGAGGTTAGTGAGAAGTGCAACTAAAAAAAGTCGTCTACATGTCAAGGAAAACGCAATATCATTTACTAAGATAACTAATCTTTAGTATTTTTTTCCTTTAACTGCACCGTAAGAATAAAACGTATAAATGTGAAATTAACTTCCCACTTGCTTCTCTCAATTTATTTTTTTGTTAGTCAATCGTGTACTCATAAGTGCTCAGTAAAATAAAGTTTTAATTATCTGTCTACTAAAATTACTACCCCCCCACCCCCACCCACCCCCACGCCCAGTCATTTTGTTCCACAATACCTAATTTAAGCAGCAGTAGGAACTGGTAGCTATTTCACTGATGCCTGATTCACAGAAACAAAATTGCACTTGCAAATCGTAGGCTGCGTTAAATGTTACTGTACTCACAATTTCCCCTTAGAAGTGGTTGTTTTTATTGACTGAATTGTGATATTTCTTTTTACTCGTATCCCTTTTATTTCTTGGGCATTGTTGCTGCTAACAGTAGTTTTTAAGGGCACTGTGTTGTGAGCTAAAATACATCAACATGTCTTAAAGAACACATTTTCTGTGGGATGGGTGCAAAGTGATAAATAGAATGGTATATGATTGATTAGTATATAAAACGCACACGCACAGTCACACATGCACCAACACAGTGGGACATACTGTGGCGGCTCTGAGTCAGTGAGCACTTGTTAGTGGTCAGGCTCTTTCCCTCCAGTTGGCACAAACCTCCAGTGACTCAGGGAGACTTGTCGACCGAGAGCCAGAGTGAACAGCAGTGTCAAAATTTACCAAAAGCTGTGGGAAGAAGGCACAACTTGTATTAAAAGCTTTTCACAGTATCATGAATCAGAGTCTAAATATTATGTTTAACCTAAAAAAGAAAAAGAAATCTACCTGCATGTGTCCAAAGTTGACTTTAATCATTCTTTACTGGAGCACTAGATCTTAGCAGCCCACCTCTGCAGCTGCACTGAGAGATTCCTCTGGTGGTGAGGAGATCTGACAGGTTGTTTTGAGTCTCAGCTTCGGAGTTCATTTACAACCAGTCAGGCAGGAGTCCTCTGGGAATCTGATGATTTTTGACACCCGGACAAGCAGATGTTCAGAGGACATGAATAAAACATACAGCCCATCTGACCGCAGATCGGCAGCTTTCCGAGTGTCTAATGAAATATGAGGCGTGATTTCAATTCACAAGGAAAAAATATTCTTTTGTCAGATAAATGTGATGCTGCATGAAATATGTATGACCTTTAGGTAGCCTGACCTGATTGGCTAAGCAGGGTTCAATTGCGGTTATGACAATCAAAGCCGAGACGGGTTTGTCAAGGAATTTATGTGGTGAATGAGAAGGAAACTGAATGGACCTCTCATAAGCAGCCAGGAATATAAACAGAAATATTATGTGACCGCTGACGACCGAGTGTTTATCAACTGATAAAACACCATGTGTGCCGGGTATCTGTGAGAAGATGCAAGTACTTTTCACATGCTGCTCTTTCAGAATTTGGGTGTTTATTTTTCTTTCCACAGAGAGCCAGTAAAAAGGCATGGTCTCTACAGTTTAGCGCCACAGGGGGGGGAGAACAGCGTGCGTTACCACACAACCCACTCAAAGCTGGTCTTGTCCTGTATTTAAGAAGGAGAAGCAATCACTAATGTCCTGGGTGGGACTGGAGAGCAGGGCTTTTTCATTCAAGTGAAAATCAGGGTGTGATTGGCTGCGATTGTTTTCTGTGATTTCTTTATTCGATGCCAGTTAACATGAAAACAGCTGCATTTGAAGCCTTTTGGTTTGTGTGCTTGTCCTTGCACCGCTGAGCTGCTGTTCTTTTTTTATTATGCTTTATTAAAAGCAACAAAAAGGCTCCTCCGTATGCTCAGTTGGTGTCCTTGTGAGAGGATTTTAAAAGAGGAAACAATTTAGATTTGTTGATATAGAAACGCATCACTCCCACAAATGAAAGGTTCATAAAAACAGTGAAGCTATTCAGAGCTCCCAGAAAAGAAATCCTGGATCAGAGTTTATTAATACAGAGTATTAATGAATGGAGGAAGCTCTTTCAGCTGGCGACCTGTACAGGGTGCACTCTGCCTCTCGCCCTGTGATAGCTGGGATAGGCTTCAGCCCCCCCTGCGACCCTGAACGGAAGAAGTGAAAGAGAATGGATTAATGGAAACTCAAAATTTTGACTTACAGATGGCAAAAAATATGTTTTTTCCCAGCAGTGGAAATGAGCTTCCACACACCTCCCTGTAATTTGAAGAGGTAACAATTTTAAAAATCTCATTGAAATAAAATCTCCTGAGAAAACTGGCCAAGAAGAGAGTGTAAACAATACAATGAAAACACCAACAGGCTGAGAAAATCACTTTAAAAAGACAGTTTAGACAATAGATGCATAAACAGAAATGCTCTTTCTTCTCTTGGTGTTTTCTTGTCCCTCAAATTCAAGCAATCATGCACTATATACGTATAGAAATTCAGACATCAGGTATCCTCGTGGTTTTTCAGTGCTGTCAACAGGCCTTTTCTTTCTTCTCCATTGTTTTATTTTTATTTGCGCCTCACCGAGGGATCAAAGAGAGCCTGACGTAAGCCATTAATGAGGCTTTTTGTACAATAATTGAATCAAGGCACTCTACAGTTTCCTTTGATCCAACCTTAACACACGTCGGCATTGTTCTTCTAAATATAAAAGTGCCTGCAAAAAAAGAGAGCAAGAACACCTTTAACAGCAGTGCTGCAAATTGCTTCCAATTTAATAGCATTAATGACCGAGGCACTAATTCTTGTAACTAATTTGCTAATCATGTTTCCTTCTCTGCAGCATCCTCCTGTCCTCCAGCAGGAGCACGAAGCTCACATACAGTCTCAATAAGATGTTGAATCATGATTTGCACCCTGGCAGAGACTCAGCGAGGATATACTTTGGAAAGTTATATAAATGCTTTGCAAAAGCAGTTTTAAAATGTTTCAGGAGTACACCAAAACTACTTAGTGTAGATGACTCATTTGAGATTTAATGGCTTGATAATCAGGTGGAATTGTTATTTCATTACACTTCATTGCTGGAGGAGGCAATCAGAGATCCAGGGATGGAGTCTGGGAGCAGAGAGAAGCTTTAGATCAAAATACAGCATTTCTTGCTGGTATTAAGATGTATTTAAATGCCTGGACAGCATATGAGAACATGCACACAAATCAGCACACACGTCTGTGCCCCCTTTATTCACTCTTCTCTTTCCTCTCACATGTTGAGGGGAAAGAGAAGAGAGAAAAATGTGACTGTCTTCCTGTAATTACAGGACATGATTCACATTTCTGCATTTCAGTCATATAGGCTGCCCATATGTAGAATGAAGGCATTGCTTGTTGCTGTAATTCCTTCTGGGAATGTAAGCAATGCAGGACAAAATCTGAAGTTCCCGTTGTCTGAAAAATGCCTCTGAAGTTTTTGGTCTAGTTATTATGGGGCTTTGGCAGTCTGAGTTTGACAGAGCAAGTGGATTTCCTCTAGAGACGCATGCTATCGTGTTAGTAGCTACTCGGTGAGCTCGGTCTGCAGCTCAGCAATGAGACGGGAACCAGAAAGAAGGAATTTTTGCATCGTTTTAATAATATAAACTTGTTTGAGAGGAACTTGGACGAGTCTAAATATATTTCAACTAAATGTGGATTATTAAGCTGGGAAAACATGATTACATTTGCAGACCCTTAGCAAGCCCTGTCTATGAGTTCATTAAACAAAATCAACATACATGCACTTTTTAGAGGGGACTGTTCAAGAAAAGTACATCTACATGATGCATTTAAGTGCTCATGGTAATTAAAATGTGTTGTCCCTTTTAAATAAGCATAAACACATTACCAAGTCAGTGGGGGAAACTAGAAGAAAAAAAAAGATTTCAAAATAAAAAATTTAATTTAATGCACTTTCTCAAAAGTTAGATGTGCCACTCCACTAATGATGGTTTTAACTTAAGAGTCTAGATATTTGTGCTGCCGCTGTGTAAAACAGATACTGGAGTTTTTCCTTGCCATAGTCGCCAAGTGCTTGCTCATGGGGGGATTGTCCTGTTGTTGGGGTTTTCCCTCCAATAACGTAGGATCTTTACCTTACAATATGAAGGGCCTGAAAGTGACTGTTGTTGTGAATTGACGCTACATAAATGAAACTGATCTGAATTGAATAGAATTTAAGATAGTGAGTAGAAAGCGATCATGCGGTGCCATTTTTCATGAATACCATCTGTACCAAGGTACAGGGCTGCACTCACAGAGTTGTTTTTTTATGACATTTGTTTGCACTGTATTCCCCCACCCTTGATTGGAGATGATAAAAGTATATTAAACATTCAGTATAACATCTATTTTGTGAGCAACACATATCTTAAAGAAACTTTGTGAGTGTAACACACTTCCGGTTCCTGTTTTCCAGGAGCGTTTTGTTTGCTCAGGATAAAACTTTATGCACTGCAACCTGGAAAACAGAATTACTACAGAGGATTATGACAAAACCAAATCCCCCATGCATAAAAAAAAACAAACAAAAAAGCAGATTGATTTTCATGGAGATGTCAATCGATGCTCTGTTTTGCTGAAGGCATCAGAGGGCGGAGTGTCACATTTTCTGCCGATGAGATTGAGCGGCAGCGAGGGGCTTAGTGGCAAATACAATCGAGGAGTGTAAACATACCGAGGGCTACAAGAGGCCGATCAATGGCTCCAGTCTGGGATTGATTAATTACCCCAAGAAAGAGACTGAGGTGTGAGGGCACCAGAGAAACCTGATCAGAACAAGATTTATCACCCAATCTCGGTATCATCACCCCACCCCTCTTACTGTTTTCTCTTTTCATACTTTCCCCAATCTGCCTTTCTTAATTTACTGAGCTGAGTGTGTCTCATAAAAGTGTGAATGCCTCTCTAATAGTTTTGACCCTCTTTGGAGTAAGTAAAAAAAAAATCAGCTAGGTTATAATAAGGTTATAAAAACAATTAATCTAAGGATATAAAACTGTCACAAGGAATCTTACAATGAAGTTGCAACTGAACATCAACAACACGAAGACCTTCTGATAATATCCAGAACAGTCGGTGTGATTAATAAAAATATGAAACCTAAACCATAAATATGCTACTCTTGCACCTTAAGTCAGATACAAGATTTGAAAAAACAACAGCAAAATACACTCTGATGGATACACCTGTTCAACTGCTTGTTGATGCAAATTTCTAATCAGCCAATCACATGGTGACCTGCCGAAGTTCACAGAATCATGAAGAAAGGTTATTTAAGTGTCTTTGAACGTAGCATGGTTGTTGGTAGCACACGGGGTGGTCTGAGTATTTCATAAACTGATGATCTGCTGAGATTTTCCCACACGATCATCTCTGGGGTTTACGGAGAATGTTTGGAAATGGGAAAATACTGAGTGAACAGCAGCTTTCAGGGTGAAAAATGTCTTGTTGATGCTAGAGATCAGAGGTGAATGACCAGACTGCTTCGAGCTGATAGGAGGGCAACAGTAAGTCAAAGAGCCACTCGTTACCACCAATTATGAAGAAGAGCATCTCTGAATGCACGAGTCAAACCTCGAAGCAGTTGGGTCACAGCAGCAGGAGACCACACCGGCCGCCACTCTTGTCAGTTAAGAACAGGAAGCTGAGGCTACAATATGCACCAAAATTACAGAATGTAAAGACCACAGCCTGAGGATTGTTGCTGACCATGTCCACCCCTTTATGACCACGGTGTATCTATCTTCTGATAGCTGCTTCCAGCAGGATAAAGCTCAAATAATCTCATTCTGGTTTCTTGAACATGACAATGAGTTCACTGTACTCTGATAGCCTCCTCAGTCTCCAGATCTCCAACAGAGCACCTTTGGGATGTGAGGGAATGGAAACTTCCCATCATGGATGTGCAGCTGAAAAAAACTGCAGCAACTGTGTGACGCCATCATGTCAATATGGTCTAAAATGTATGTTTCCAGCCCCTCGTTAAATCTGTATCATGAAGATCTAAGGCATTTTTGAAGTGATGTTAGGGTTTTTGAGATCATGGTGAAACTGGAGGAAAGTGGCTCTTGTATGAAAATGAAAAAAGATTTTCGTTCTTCAACTGGACTAAAATCATGCTCACATTCAAAAAGAGCTGAAACCGAACACCCAGTGTGGAAATAGAAAATCTCCTTCTCTGCTGATTACACCACACCTTCCTGTAAATCATTATGTTCAAAAGTGTGATTGCAACAGCTGAGTTTAAGTTTAAGCTTAAGTAGCAGCCACACATGTCTTCAAGGACACAATGCAGTGGTTGATTGGAGACACTCTGGGTTTGTTTCACTCATTTACACCTCCTACAATGCATCAGTTTAATTTTTAGCACACTTTGCTTTCAGTATGGCAACAGCACATGACAACGAAAGAATTGGATCATTCTGTATTTTGGAGTATTTTACCTTCTTTGTTGACTTGTGACATAAAAGTCAATCTCTGTAAGGTTGACTCCACAAAACTTATGACTGTGTTAAAAAAAAAAAGAAGTAGAAATTCCTTTGCTTATTTTTAAAATCGGACACGTGGCTGTGAGGTCCAATTCGGTAATTTAAATTAGCTGAGGTGAAGCCTAGCAGACAGCTGCAGCCCTGTCAGTGCTCACCTGTCACTCAAAGGCAAACCTTGCATCTTTGAAATATTCAGACGGGTAAGTTGTATAAAAGTAATCAACCCCACTATAGAGGACAAAAGGATTTTTTGTATCAGGCATGTTCAGTTAGGTCCGTCCATCCATCTTCCACGTGTCATATTCAGGGTTGCAGGGGGGCTGGAACCTATCCCGTCTGCCACAGAGCAAGAGCCAGGGTACGCCCTGGACAGGTGGCAGGGTTAACACAGAGACATAGAAAAGCATTCATACTCACATTCACATCTATGGGCAATTTGGAATAATCAGTTAACCTCTAAGCGCTTGTCTTTGGACTGTGGGAGGAAGCCGGAGTCCGACACAGGCACAGGAGAACATGCAAACCCCATACAGAAAGGCCCTGGTCACAAAGTAGATTTGAACCCTGAACCTTCTTGCTGTGAGGCCACCGGGCTACCGTAGGGCATTTTCACATGGGAGTCTATGGGGATTTATTGGAGTCAGCCTCAAGTGGTTGTTTGACAAACTGCAGTTTAGAAACAACCACAATGGCTTCATTTTTTTAGCCTGGATAGCGTCACTTTTTAGTATGATAAACCTTAATGCAATAAAAGTAAATCAAGCCTATAACTGGCTGCCCTAACCCTTCTACACTGCAAAAAGCAACCATTTCCAGCTAAAACGTACTACGTTTAACCCAAGTTTAAAGCGTGTGTCTTTTCCAGTAGTTAAATAAACTAATTACAAGTTAAGACACCTTTGATATGAGTGTTTGTGACATCACTGTTGTGTGGCATCACTTTTCACACGGTTAAGCTTTTTACCCCACTGGTCATCATCAGTGTCCAGACATACAGCATAATGAAGAAAATACAAACGCAGCTGAATCTCAGTAAGATGTCCAGGTCAGTCAAATGAATCCTGTATAAGACTGTACACAGCGAATAAAGACTGGTCATTGTCAGAACCGGGACAGCCACATGACAGCGCTGATGTGTGATGCATGACTGTCTCTCTGTCGCCCTACATCCTCACCCGAACTAATGATGACCTTTGATTCCCAAAAGATGTCAGGAGACGAGTGAAAAACTGCAAACGCTCCCAATTAATTTTGGGTGAAGAGGACTGGAACGTGTGAGTGCGTCAAGCAGCTGGAGTGAATAGTGAAGGGCTCCAGGAAAAGACAAAGCTCAGTGTAATTAGGATTCAGGAGGCCCTTTGTCAAAGATAATTAAAGCTGACAGCCACTGTGGAGCAGAAGGGAAGAGAACAGAAAACCCCTTCAAACTACAAGCTTCACTTTTAACACACACTCTACATGCTCTTTCACTCTTTCTGCCTCTCATACACACTTCGACACACATAAACCTGCATTACCATCCATCACCCCTAACTTGCTCTGAAACTGCATGCTAGGCAATAAAATAGATGAAGGATTAAATAAGACAGTAAAAGTAGTTGTGGTATCCGCATGTACGTCCTTTCGAGCCAGAAACAGCTGAACATCGTGATTAGAGGAGACAGCTTCAAGAGCGCGCAGACAGCTCACGTCTCACCATCTCGACCACAGTCTTTATTGCTGAAATGGAGCGTTTCTGCGTTGCTTGTCTATTTATATGTTCACTTGTGATATTACGAGGACGATTCCTTTATTGAACTGGTTGGAATAAAGCCGTGGCTGTTGAATATTTCTCTATTTTAAGTTAAGAAGCACCTCCACAATTGAACCAAGGCCCTTAAACCCCAACACGGGAAAAGTCATTCATGCACTTTTCTCTCTAGACTCTGGAGCTTGAAAAAAAGGCGACCGGACTTCTTTAAGTTTTTTGAAGACATGTTCACCTCTCATCCCGCTACCATGACCTGGATGACTGAGAACCTACACAAACTTTCTCTTTAGATTAGACAAATGAACTATTTCCCTCTGAAGGAATATAAAAATAAGTGTATTCTTTCGGTATTGATTTCTTGTTCGAAGTCGAACAGAATGAGGACAGAGACAGGGAACAGGAGTGAATTAATACATTTATTTAGCCATTTTTCAAACAGTTTTTTTTTAGGTTAACCGGTTAAGGACTGCCTCCCATGTCCAGCATTATGGTCTGGCAATGGCATGAAATGCTCACACTGGTTCTTGGTGTGAGTTTCCCATACAAGAAAGCTTATCAGTTTGGTTACATCATGTACAAAAACAAAGTGCAATAGACAGAGGATCCTGGCAGCAGGGCACCCCAGAATGACCTCAACATGTCTGGCAGACAGGGAGCTTCTTAAACACAGAAATGTAAAGGCAAAGGTTTATATAACATATATATGTTTATATAACATATATAACATATATATATTGCCATTTTATAAAATGACCTTCTTCACCTCTTATCTGAACTGAAAAGTTATTCTCACACTTCCAACTTCTTGCGAATGGCAAACAGCTCCTGCAACATCACCTTAATCCTGGTTCTCCTCCACTGACACCAATCATCACAATAGAAATGTTATCAGTCAAGTCTTTGAGCCTCATGTGGAATCCTTCTAAGTGCTACAAAGTCGAGACTCAAATCTAAATGACAATACTTTAGCTTTCAGGGCTGAGATGCCTGAGATGATAAGACCTTGTTCTGTCTTCTTTCAAATGGTGTCAACCTGATCTGTAGGCATCTGAGTGAGAGGAGCATCATTTTGATCATAGATTTTTGGGGAAAAGCAGAAAGGACCACGATTTAAAACCAGAAACACGAAAAAGCAAAGATCTGTAGAACATTCACAGTTTTTTTTAAACCTCGTCAGTAAGACTTGTGGTTCTGACTTTATACACTGCTTCTCGCGGGTAGTGAGCAGATTCCCATTGCCATGGTAACTTTAACTGCTTCACTGATGCAGGTATACGCAACTGAAGGCTGATTCCTCTGAATATTATCATCTGATTGGTTTGTTTGAATCTAATCTCTCTCTATGCGGTTGACACGTGTTGTGTGCGTTCACATATAAGGCTTTCCTCTCTCAGACAAATGGTTGAATCTGATTACAGAGCTCTGCTTGAAATGGACATTGCACACTTTCAACCCATTTCAACCTATCGATTCATCTGTCTCTGAGTATTGCAGGAGGAATACTGGCCAGGTCTTCTTGGAATAAAGATAGAAAAAACAAAATAAGGCTGCCTGTGTTTCTTATATCAACCACGGATGGCAAAGGACAGTGTCACAGTTGAAGATAGCATGCCTGGGACAGAATTCAGCAGCAGAACAAAAGCTGACCTCTGGTCTGTTGCCATTTAATTCTTCTCCCTCCTCTTATCAATTTTAGTTCCTTCATTTTTGAAAATTCAATCTCCCTGTTTTGCATCCAGTAGGGCTTATGTAACAGATTATTAAGTTGAAGTATCCGGGAGAAAATATTCTTTTCAGATTGTCACAATTCTATTGTCCTGCTCTTTGGTCAAGCAACTGAGACATCACATGACCTTCTGACATCATATCTTTGAAAAGGGTAAAATCAGCGGCTCGGGGCTCAGGTGCATTGGATTTTTTCAAAATTAAAGCCCTCAGTTTCTTATTGGAAGACCAGTATGCTTTAAAATGTGTGAAATTTTCAGAATAATAGCCATCAGTTGCAAATACAACTAGTTACTCAACTCGTGAAGCGATGTGTGCTTTTCCAAAATAAACGCCCCAAGACAGTCATAGGAAATTAACATGATTCTTTAAACATCAAGGTGCTTGATGCTGTGAAATTTTAGAACAAGATGCTCAAAAATACTTCTAATTTTCAAAATAAAAGCCCCATATTTTCAAAAATTTACTGCCAAGTTTTAAGGTGTTTATTTTTCTGAACACTGTATGATTGTCAAATGTTTCATCCCCTCAGTTTTTACCCATCCTTTTGAGCTACAAGTGTTGAGCAGCAGGCAAGAGAAAAGATCCTTTACACAGAAGTGAAGCTGAACCATTCCTTAGTTAGAGAAGTTCCCTCTCCACTCCCCATGCATTTATATGCCACTACTACATGCCACTTTGTCTTCTCTGATGGTTTACGCTTTGTCCTTGTCTCTCTTTCCCCTCACCCCCCAACTGATTGTGACAGATGGCTGCGCCCCCAACTGGTTGGGAGGCTCCCTCAACCCCCCCCCAAACAGGCTGAGCCTGGTTCTGCCAGAGGAATCTTCCTGTTAAAAGCGAGTTCCTCCTCCCCACTGTTGCCAAGTGCTTGCTCACAGGGGAATGTGTGAATGCTTGGGATTTCTCTCTAATATTGTTGGCTCTTTAAGATGACTGCGCTGTATAAATAAAACTGAACTGAAAGGTTTCCCAAAATTACACACAATGTACTGATTTTATAAGTATACTGCAGCCAAACCATAAAGTAACAATGCGTAACACTGCCCTTTGGCCTTACACAGTATAATGAACACAGAGATGGCAGATGACTAACTCAGTGTAGGTTTGTGTTTGTCTCGAGGATGAAGACAGGTTAAACAAGGTCAGCAAAATGGCTGTTTATTTATTTTGCAGGCGGTGCTACTGAGCCTTTAGGTTGAGTTATGTTCTAAAAAATAAATACATATATTTGGAGGGAAAAAAAAGGATCAGAGTGTTTATTTTAGACGTTCTGCTTCTTGGAAGTCAGACACACAGATTTCAAGTAAAGATGACGCTACTTTTCTCAATTTTGTGGTATGTGACATAAAACACCTTGAGTGAACTATGGAAGCATGCTGAACAAAGGTCCTAAGAAAAAGAGGTACATTCCTCTCATGTTTCATACCTCTATGAAATAATGAGCCAAAACTAGAGCATTACATTTATTTTGACACTACAAAATTACTACTGAGCCATCATGCAAGAGGAACGTTTTCAGCATATTCTTCCAATTGAGCGAAGCCTGCAGGAGTGGAATATTTTAAACATTTTTTTCTTTTTTACACATTTTCACAATCTGTAAGCAGCATCACCTTTTTCTTCAGTTGCACCTCAGGATTCACATTCCTGCAATTGTGACACATTCAAGCTATTTAATGAAAGTTACAGACCTAGAGTATATACATCTTTTAAAAACGACACCGATGATAGATTAAGCCATCTTTTTGCACCCCCACCTCCCCCCTCCTCCCTCAAAAAAGAAAAAAAAAATAGACACAGGTCTACGATTTAAATTTCTTCATGTTTTTTTGTTTGTTTTGGGCACAAACAGCGACTTAAGACAAAGGTCTGCAAATGTCCAAATGTGACAGCTATAGGAGGTTGGAGTGTGTCATCACAGAGACTACCAGAGCCATCGCACAGAAGGCACTTAATAGTAACATAAAATTCTGATTAGCTGATACTTTTTGTTGTGTTGTGTTTGGCAAAATCCTTTCGTGAATGGAGGGAAAACCAATGTGGAAACTTAAGAATACTGCTGGGTGAATCTCTGGTGGAACTCTTTGACTTTATTCAGGAGGATCTTCAGCTTGTCTGTCGGTGGCAAGATGGTCATTCTGGGCACGAGAGGCAAAGAAAAGGAAGACACAAATAAAGATTTGCGATACAACAACTTCAGAGAATTCCAGAAGAATTCATTTGGAGGCTGCGACAAGGATAACATGGAAGACGATTTAAAAAAAAAAAATAAATAAACAACAAACTATTTTGCAACACCAACTTATGTAAACATACAGCATTAAAACTAACATTTGTGACGGTTATACTGTACAAATGTGCCAAAACGTCTGCTGAATAACTGAACGTCTTTTGGTTTTCTGACTGTAGGTTGCACATTATTTTCTAATCAAAATGGATAGTTAATATAACTGTAAGCCTCAGAAGTGTTATGCACCTGAAGTGATAGGTTCCATCCTTCTGACCGAAACCACTGCCCGGTACTAGGCAGATTCCCGTCTCCTCCAGCATCTTCATGCAATAAAACATGTCCGGCTGCTGTCCCTTTTCCTGACAGACAAAAAGAAACATATTTATGAATCAAAGTTCTGGTGGCACGGGACTGTTTCTTGTAGAAAGAATTTATCTGGAAGCCAGGTACTCCAGGTACTTTTTACTTAAATAATAGAAAACAGTATTTTCAATTCAAATAAACAAAAATGAATCCATTTTAAAGGCTTAACTGGACCAGATTAAAGCAGAAAAAGCTCAAAAGATCATCTTTTCTATCAAACACTCTTCTGTAAAATAGACATGTTGTCGTTTAATATATAAGGTGCTAACGTCCATCAAAACACTTTTTTATCATTTTTACATTCATTGTTTAGTTTGATCATAATTGTATGCTACATTTGAATAGAAATATTCTCTTTTAGTTTAAGTCCCGCATACTTATTGTAGTAAAGAAGTCCTTTAGAGTAAGGAGGTAAAATACACCTGAAGCACGTCAGTGTCCTCTCAGATCGAAGGTTTTGCAACAATAAGTTTAAGTTGGGTTTTTTTTCTCAAAGGTGTCTAAACTGTGGTGGCCCTCGGGTGCAAAATTCAACAAAACAAAATAGATGTCTGAAGTCTGAAAGTCCTTTTGTAGAAAGAAAAAAAATCCATATAATTCCAATTTCCTATTCCATCCTTTTAAACTCAGTGCACAGATATGTACAAACAGCCGCCCGTCAGACAGAACTAGAACTAGACAGAACTAGAAAATAGGGTGTATCAGCTTTCCTGTGCTGATACTCGGCATTAACTTCAGCTGATTCTGACGCGTGCTTCACAGCGGTGTACTCACACATTGACGAATTCAACCATCTTTGTCTTCACTTACTTTTATTATTTGTGATCGACAACAGGTAGTTCTCGTCTCTGTCGTCGAACAGTATATGCACCCTAACTAAACAGTGCAAATGCTTGCATACCTGTCTGACACAGATTGCACGATCAAAAACTGTTGCGCCTCCACCATTAACGCCCTCAAAAGAGCGAACCCTTTCCCCTAAAAATACGACTCATAAAATAAGTGCTGCCTAGAGTCCAAACACATGGTAGAAAGAAAGAAAAGAAAATGGCTAAAATGGCTTGTACACAGGGTTGGGCGTGTGCAAAGAGCTGAGCTTCTTCAGCACAATGCACAGCCACCACCAGTTTGCATGTTTTTGCATTTAATCCCGTCCCTAATATGGGTTGTGCGAACTGTAACACGAGCACATTCAAGGCTGTTAAGGTGATGAGAAGAGAAATTTTCAAAATATGTTCAACAGAAATTCTTGTATAACTGCATCGTCTCTCTCTTTATTGTTACTTCTGATCAATGCCATCACCCTGACAGTGCAATAGTGAATTATTTATTTAAATAAAGATAAAAATAAAAAGGATTCAGGACTGACCGTGGCCTCTGTGATAGCCTTTTCAGGGATGGTTATGCGAGGAAAGGAGTACATAGCACCCTGCACAGGGTTGCAGCTGATGCCTTGCACCGTGTTGAGAACTTGCTCTGTAAGTTTGGCCTTTTCTGCTAAGGCACTTAATGTGGCTGTTCGTTCCTGGATATGGGAAAAATATGGGGAAAAATTAAAAACACAAAATTAGATCCAACATTTATGAGGCTGTGATTGACTGTACTGGATTAATTTATCTGTGTGTACCAATCCCCCGTGCAAGAAAAAATTAAGCAGCACTTACAAATGACCAGTTTCTGCAAAGCCTTTTGTGCCTAAGTGTGTTTGAGCATTACCAGCAGTTTTCTGCTCTGCTGTTTAAAATGCAAAGTAAAAGCAAATCAAATGCTTCCTAAATCAGCACCTGACCACGTGTCTGCACGAGCCAATCAAAGCTGTTCCTCACATTGTGCAGCCTGAAGTTTCTGGACAACTAACACTACCTTTATACATTGATACACATCAAAATTCAAATGCCTGGCGCAGCAGAAGCTGAAAAGCTTGTGCCTCTAATTGGATAATCATATGCTGTCTGAAAATGTTTCAGATTTAGTGCAAGTGATGTTAACCAAGGAGAAATCATATGCAAAGAGTGCTGTGCTGCAAACCAACTAAACTAACTTATTTGACTGCCTGAAAAGACCAAAAACTGCAGTATAATGAATCAATGAAAGCCAAGAAAAACAGCGCAATGGTTGCTAGCATCAATCATCCAACATCAGCTCAGATGTCCTTAAAAGCGATACTGTACATGTCGGTGTATCCACTGAGCTCACAAAGGCACACTGACACCACCAATGCAATCGCTTTATAGCTGGCCAAAGATGTGCATCCAGTGAACACGGTGAGCAATGAATGTTTCAGGAAAATGGCCGTGCTAAAAGTGAAAGCTGTGCCCTGTTGGTTTAATTATGTGTTAGGTTTTGATACAGTTTATTTTTATGTTATTTTTCTGATAAGAGATGCATTGAATTCAGGTAAAAAAGGAAGACCAATTTTACTTTGATGCAATGATTTGTAGAGACGTGAAGATGTGACAGTGGCGTTTTGTTTACATGATTGTGCAATAAGAACATTTTTTCGCTAAAATCAATGACTAATGGTGACAAATAATTGTGCTTATCATTTTTGGCTGTAATTGTGCAGCCCTACCCGAAGACACCAATGGGAAGTAATTCTGTGCAAATGCCCAGATATTCTGTGTGCATGTGTACACACAAACACACACACACAACAAAAAAGGGGGAAAAACCCCACAAAAAAAAACCTTTGGAAACACCTAAATTTTTAAATACAGTACAGAGTTAAAAAGTGATTTCAACAATATCTTCTGACATTCACCAGACCACTGAGGACCCTAACTATAACAGTTAGGGTATAACAGAAAAACTAATGTTAAAATGTGTGAGACATAATCATATTCACGGAACTTATTTTTTGAAAATTTGCCTACAAAGTAAGCTTCAGTTTGATCCATATATTTCTATACAGCTTATGATGGTAGACTGAGTACCTTGATAAAGGTGCCGTAAGAAGGCTCCCCAGGCTGTGGAGGGTTAACCACCAGGTCCATTAGAGCCTGTCCAGGAACAGGAGGGCAAAGGCGGACTGACAGCAGCTTGGTGAGCTGGTCTTTCACTTCATCATCCATGTTGATGATCTCCATGTAGCCTCCACGAAAGCCGCACCTGTGCGGCAGATTAGGATGTGAGAATTACAGCAAACACAAAACAAAATGCAAAGACAGAAACACAAACTACTTATTGCACCCTTACTGTACTATAGGATCTGGCTGAAGTAAAATTTAAATAGATAGTTTTTAGTTAAGTTACCCCCAGCGCAAATAAGAGAGAGAGAAAAAAAGACTTACTCTCCCATATAACACTTGGAGGTGGAGTGGAAGGATGCCAATTCCACTGTTTCTGCGTACTCAGGCCCCATCTCAAACAGGACCTTCTTAAAGGAGTGGAACTGGCAACCCTCAGCATACACATTATCCTGGTACACCTGGGAGATGGGAACAGTAGGACAGATATTAACAAGGTGAAGAAGATTATACATCAGGCAAATGTTTTAAGACATTCAGAGAGATTACCTCATCAGCCATGAGGAAGAGACGTTCCTTTGCAGCGAATCGAATTACATCCTCAATGCACTGTCTGCTCTGAACCTGACCTGTGAAAATAAGAAGGCTCGTGATAGAGCGGTGACTTTAGCAGGCAGTTATTTAGCTTTGCTGCCATCTAGTGGCTCTTTGAGACGAGCCACTAGATGGTTTAAAGGCTTTAAAAGGTTCATTCTCTGTAATAACTACTTGATTAAATAGATCTTGACATGTAATATGATAAAACAGAGAGGGCTGCTAAATAAATGCCATAAATGTCATTTTAACAAAAGAATTTACCTGTGGGGTTTCCAGGGTTGATGATGCATAAGGCTCGCGGGTTGCAGTACTGCCTGGCCTCGTTTACAGCGCGCTGCAGCTCAGTTATGTCCAGGCTCCAGCACTTTTCCTCATTAAGGAAATAGTTAATCTGGACAGCGCCCAGCTCAGCCAGTGCAGCTGAATACAGGGGATACTGAGGTATGGGTATCATGATGCCTGTACGGGTTGTACCTTCGCCACACACCAGCAGTTTCAGCATTGTCTGAAGGGGAGGTCAAAAAAGACTTTTCAGTCATTTCAGCTTTGCTGCTTATATGTACACATAATAGCATTTTATGAAAAATAAATGTCTATTATGCTAGAGTAAATGAGAGCCCACTTAACATCACTGCCAGATAAAAGTGCTATTGTTTTGAGGTATTTTCTCATGGAAAACAAGACCGTTAAGCAGCTCACAGGCAACCCATGAAAGGGGTCAGAGAAGGTAATACCTAGCATTTGAGCCAAAATGTTCATGCATCAGTGATCCAGTTTCAGCCTCTCTTTGATTGGCTGACATTCAATAGACCCCATTTGTTCTCACACATATTTATTTCCCTGCTAGCTGTTGTGTGTATAATGCATCCTTTAAAAGCAGGCTCACTGTTAAAGCTTTTGTTTCAAAAGTCTGTCTTGCAGGTTCCATCACTGTTACGATTAAAAGTAAAACTAAAACAGAGACATAGTGAGCGGTACTGTACCATAATGCCATCACTGGCCCCTGTGGTGAGGTAAATGTTATCTGGGTCACAGGGCACACCGCCGTCCCGTCGCACAATGTAACTGGCCACATCCTGGCGCACAGAGTCTATGCCTTGACTGGCACTGTAGGCACCTGAGGGAGATTCATATGGAGACAATACAAGCTGCTATGGTAACATAAAGTGTGGCTATATATCTCTCAGTAGGTGTATAAAGGCACTAAAGGTGATAATTAATAACCAAAAAAAGAAAAGAAAAACCCTCACACACCCATACTGTTCCCTCCACAAGACTGCAGAATGCGGCATGCTCTACTTTTAGTATCCTCTGGGAATGTGCTGTCACTCAGCAGTTCAGGGTAGGAGCAGAGCGCCAGGACCTTGACACAAAGAGGTGTGTTAGCATAAGGGTGTACTATCTGCATGCACTACTACATAAGACAGGAAAACTGATTGACAACAACTTATCTGAAGTGTGGCAGTTAGTTTGAAGCACATTAACAGGCACGAAAGAGATTGCTATATTTAGATGAGAAGTCTGAGGAAGGATTTAGAAGCAGACCTGTCGGAAGAAAGTAATTGGCTGC
>VUQK01006700.1:1351-12010 GCA_015106715.1 Bujurquina vittata | reverse complement strand
TCAAAGAACCCCCCCGTTCATAATGGTGATCTTTTAGGGGGAAGGAAAAGGAAAAAAAGGCTGACCTCTGTTCCCCTGTGCTGACTTGGAATGGTCTGTGCTTTTTGTTCATCCCTTACAAAACAGGACGAAACAAACAAACAAAAACATGCTGACAGTCCAGCAAGAGAGGTAGTGTTTCTTTCTAACTGCAGGGTTTTGCACCATTATCAATTCTGCAATGACGCAAAACAGCAAAAATCTGTTAGAAAGTCCACTTTGCACTTTTATGTCTTTGTTTTAGTTTCTATGATTTGCTCAGCTAATGGTGCTCCAACACATTCCCAGTAGGCTGCGACTACGGTCACATCCATGCGTGTCAAATAAAAGAAAACATCACATATTCTACCACGAAAAACATTTGGAGCATTTGCATATTTGCTTTCACTCTGGTACAGTAAAAATATCTGACAACTCATTCAAACAGCCCCATTCACTATCAGCTAGCTGCTCATTAAGATTAAACAAACACTACAGTGTGACTTTATCTCTGCATATACACACTGGTACAGTACGTTGGTGCAGTTTGTCTTGCTCTCTGAATAATGCACACTTTGTATGTAGTAAAATGAACAAGGCAATAGCTGTACTGAACAAGAAAGCAAACAAAATTTACAAAGCAGGGGAACAGCGTGCTTTCTTGTGCGTGCACGTTTAATTCCCAGACAAAAGCGGGAATACCATTCCGATTCGTTTCCCCAGAGTAATCCAACACCATCTAAACCAGTTTGGAAAAGTAGGTGTCTCCATAAAATAAAGAGATAGGTGTGCTGCTGAAACTTAGAACAGGAAGAAGAAGCACAACTTGGTGAGTGCTTTGGAAAAAATGCTGAATAAGCTGAGAGGAACCCAAACCGTGGTGCATTTCTGTCTCGTGGCTGTACTTTTGAAAAGGACTGACTGTGCAACAATATACAATTAGTGAACAAACAGACTGCCGCACTTCCCCAGTCCACAGCAGAAATGTGATAAATACATTTACCTTCATTTTTCAACTGGCTTAACTGGATTCTACTGACTGAATCCAGCTGCAATTTCCTCTGCTTTTTTTTAAGCATCTAAATATCAATTAGTGCCTGATACAACTGTTGTAGCTGAGAGGAAAATCCCATATAGAGAGTGATTATCTGTGGATGATTATCAGTCACAGTAAACAGGACATAGTACCTTTAGAGTAATTGAACCATCTGGTTAAAGGGCTACCACTGTCATTATGGACCCTGCTGCCCGATGTTGCCGTGCATTTGACCTGCGCAAGAACCTGTTCGCATACTCGTCCTTTGCTGAGCAAACCACTCAAGAGAAGACAGTTTTCACACCAGACTGCACTCAGCACAGGAACACCTGGTTGCCACATCACCAAAGACAACATGAGAGGAAGGGTTTGAGCAGTCCTTTTTTTTTGGAGGGGGGGGGGGTTTACAAAAGGTGGGAATGTGAAATGGAAAGAAGGGAATGTGGGTGCTGTATATAAGACCAGAGAGCTCAATTTTAAGTGGACAGTTAAATGTAAAAACACAATTTTTTTTTCTAGGAATCCAGAAAAGCATCTGTGGATTAGACTATGGACTTTCCCTGCGAGGTTTTTACATAAGCAGTTGCCATTTAGAAACAAGGGGTCATTGAGACCAGCTTAAAAACAAGTTACAAATAAACTGGGAGCCAGAGAGCGAGAAACAAATGATGACATGGAACATCAGCTGGACTGTACTAGTACACAAACAGTCACACATGATCAGGTTAAGCAAATGGCCCTTTTATCTGAGACTTTGACAACAGGGTGTGTACAGAGTTTAGCAGATGTAAACAGACTTGTTTTGGGATGATGGTTTAGGGTAATTGTGAGAGGACAAGCATTTATAGAAACCTGTTGATCTGCAATTCAAGCTCAGCAGAAATCGACACCAGCCTGCTGCACCTCTTTTACAGAATCACCTACTATTTTTGTAAGATTTCAGAGAAACTTGACATTTAAAGTTCCATGAGATTAAAATGGGTGCATCATTTAAATAGCTTTACATTAATCTTACAAGCCCAGATCAGAAGTTCGTCTTTAGTGAGAGATGAGACACAAAGCAGTACTGGAGCAGGGGTCTAGACGCTGTCTTACAAACCTCTGAGAGCTCCTTCTCCAGCTCCACTGCGCGCTGCACGATTGGCCCCCGCACGGCGTACTCCACCTTCTTCACTGTGGGGTTCATGGTGTCGATGGTCAGCACCTTGGCCCGGGACATTATCCCATTCTCGGACATTTTTTCTTTGGGAAGTCCACGCCGCGTCGCACTCAGACTCGATAAGGCTCTGCCGGGAGAGGAGGAGGAGGAGGACAGAGGGGGACAGGTCAGTGAGCGGCTCCTGGGATCACCGCCGGGCCGCTGCGCTCCACTTCTACCCGCTAATATCTCGTTTCGCCCGCGGCTTAAAAGCCGGACGTTTCTGGAGGAGAGCATCTGCATCCGAGTGGCTGACATTTTACCAAACTTCCTTTCAAAGACAGACGAGCTACTTTAAAAGCCTGTGCGGGGCACAGCGACATGCACCACGCCGGTTGCTTTCTCTGGAGAGACGAGCGAAATCAAAGTTGTGCAAGAGTGACCGCGCTCCTAAAAATGACTCTGCGCGCAGACCTTTGGACCTTTCGCATGCGTTAAAGGGAAACTTGCGCAAAAATCTGAGGATTGTAACAAAACTAAGACTGCACTACACTGACCAAACTTTTCACCGGGACTTTTTTTTCTTTTTAGGCGGTGCATGCATAGGACCGCAACCAGCGAGCGTATCCCTCCCCTTTCTGTGACCACCGTTATCCCACCCTTTCTCCTCCGTTATGCGAAGCACCATAAGGCTGTCAATCAGCGTCGGTTCTCCGGTTACTCAGTCTAAAACGCACCACACACACCGAAGATGTTCTAACAAGCTAACCGGCAGCTGCTGCTCACACTACACCGCGCTTTTCTCTTTGTCACAACATATCTGGGTGGAGACTAAATGTTTGTGAAAGTTAAATTTCCTCCACGCCCCGTGCAATTATACAAAACAATGTGGTACATCTGCATTACCCTACCCCCACAGGACTAATCTGAGCAATGCTGCACAAAATCTCCACATATAACATAAGGAATAAGGTCAGGCCTGGTAACACTGGTACTTAAAACCTGTTTCACAGGTTAAAAATTGGACGATCCTTCTGACTGTCTGCTAAATGCAAAGTGAGTGCAATGTGACGTGCAGTGCATCGGATGAGAAGCGAGGATTAGAAACCACTTACATGCTACCGATCCTCAGTGGTTTTCAGTAAAGCTGAGTCTTCACACTGAAACGTGAGAGAGCAATAGGTTTCCTCAATTTGTTATACCATTATTATACCATTAAGTCCTGTAAAATAAACCTTCATGTAACGCAAAGAGAAAGTTGTCTCACAGCTGTCTGAAAATGTGAAAAACATAAGCCTACAACTGGCGGGGTTATAACACAAACACCCCCCCCCCCCATCCATCAAAATAGGTTTTTGCACAATAACTTATAGGTTCCATGGCCGCTCTCGGCTTCCGTACATATTTAATGATAACATGGAAAACATTTTATCTCATCCTATGAATATTTTCAGTTATATCCCCTTGAAGTACTTAATTTTCCCAGCATGTTTGAGCCCTCATAAGTACTTAATAGCTGGAGATGGAGCTATAAATTCTTGAGAGCTTTAAAATTGTATTTGAGCTCTATTAAAAACTGCAGCTACTGTTTGTTTCTTCAACTCCACACCACAGATGCTGAAACTGGTGCAATTTGGTAACATTAATACGATTTTAGATTAACTAGATTGTGACCTTTGAGTGGATGTAAAACTGATCTGACTGCAGTTTTTAAATGGAGCTTAAAGGTGCTTTTTGGCCCAGAAAATTTCATGTGACTAGCTCCTGTACTTGTTTCCCCCTGGGTCAAATTTTGAACCTCCATATACACTTTGAGGGCCTGAAATACTTTGTACTATGGAGAAAAAAATTGTGCATGTCTTTATTCAATATACTAAAGCTATTGCACTGATTTTTATGACTAAGCTTTGACCAACACTAAAAACACTTAGTTTCATTTGGGAAGTGGTTTAGGGTTTTTACTTTCTGTTGTATAACTGCTGAGTTTTGAGATGAGTCTCTCAGCCAGTAGTTTTCAGACTGCCCGCACCCCAACTGGGATTAAAAACAATCTAAATGACTCACTCAGTGATGCCAAAACCCAGAAAAACTATATTTACAAGCAAACAAACATTTTCACTTTCTCTCAGGCAAAATGCCAAAACAATAATACAGCAGGCATTTTTTTAACCCAGTGTAACATCGTCACATTATTCTCCATTACATTTTAATACACATTGTTACAGTGCTACCCGCTGATGTAATAACCAGCTAGAGACACGGCAGTTGTGCAACAGTGATGCAAACCAAAAACTTAATTTGGTTTAACGTTTCAGTGTGTATTCATATTTGCATGCATTAGAAGTTCCAGTAAAAATTATGAGCTTGGACAGTGTTTTCGTGTTTTTACCATACATTTGCTTAGCAGTGCACAATTCATTGATTTCTTTGCAAAACATGGAAGCTGATCATAATTATACTAGATCTGTGTGAGCATGTAATGTGCTTGCAGTGAGGAAAATGTAAGTTCACATTACTGCTATAGCTGCTATTTACCTGTGATTGAAAAGAAAATGGTCTAAGTAACTAATTTATTTAAAACCCTGTGGCTGCTACTATATCAGACAGAGTCTGTGTAGCCAATGTACGCAGCGCAAATGTGGGCACAGATGGTAAGATAAGAAGAAACAGCTGGTGCTGTGGTGTTTGAAGTCCGTAGCTTTTGCATTCATCTGTAACTAGATAACATTGATGGGGCTGGTGGGAGAATCCAAGGGGAAAGTCTTCAGTGTTGCTTCTCTGAGCCTTTTCTTCCGGGGAGACACATAAAGTCTCCTCCTGGGTGAAGTAGCGTGATGTGCTGAAGATATAAAAGAGTTTCAGTAGCTCCCAGCAGCGGGCCTTGGAGAGTAAAGGAGCGTCGTAATGATAAGTGGAAGTCCTCACACAAGAGACTGCACGACGTGTTTCATGGTTGATGATGAGGAGTGCCAGCACATTAGGCCTCAGGGATACAGATCCCGGTAGGCAGCGCTCTCCAACAGCCAGACAGTCTCTCAGGGTCTCCATCAGAGGAGACCAAAAACGACCCACGAGCCTAGTCTCAGCTCCATGTAGAGATGGGGTTGGACCGCACAGCACGCACACATCTGCTCCGGGCAGCAGCTGGAAGCGGAGAAGGCGGTGGGCCACGGTGGGGCTGCCCTGAGGAAGGAAAATCGGGTAATCACAAGAAGCCGATCCAGAGGCCGAGAGTGACCGTATCAAAGCAGAAAGCAGGACAACTTCCTGCGGAGCGAGGCGCCACCACTTTTCAGTTGCCACAGCTATTCGCCCATGAACAATGAGGCAACCAAACTCGCTGTCTGCCGCCTGAGCAAAGCCATCCACAGCCTCCTGAAGAAGAGTGGGGTTTGGGGGCAGCAGTGAATCAGCACAGTGTGTAAGGTTTCCCAGAACACCCTCTTGCCTGTCCTCCAGCAGCTCATCAATGAGGCTGAAGCAGGACCTGAGGTCCCTCTTTAGCCTCTCAACATTCCTGAGATTAACCAGCTCATCCAGCCCCAACACCAGCACCATGCAGCCCCACACATTCTCCAGAAGGCGCTGCAGACGGACCTCCTCCTCTTTGCTGCTGCCCACACCACCATGTCCACCTTCACTCACAGCAATGAGCATCACACTGTCCTGGAAAACTCTCCACACCACCTTCCCCCCACCTTCAGTCTCACAGCAGGTCAACACTACTCCCTGACCACCTCCGAACATGTGAACACCATTTAGAGAGCCTATGACAGAGAAGGGCAGCTGTTTTGAGGCTCCCCTTGTGAAAAGAGGGACCCCGCTGCTCGCTGTGAGGCAGAGAAGCTGTGTAGCGCCATCCTGGAGCATCATCATGGGATTAACTGTGATATAAGGTTATACATATGCCCAACAACCTCGCTGTTCCGCTGCACCAGAATACTAAGCCAGCTAACTCGCGGTTTTTCAGTGAGCTGATTGTATAATGACAATCACCGAGTGAAGTTGCATCAGCGAGGATGAGCCCTTAGCATCACGTAAACCATTTTCTTCCAGCTCACTGAACCGGCTACCGACAATGAGACATGCTGCCAATCTAGCTACTATAATCGGATATATTCCGCCGGTTTGCTAACTGCTAGCTTTTGTCAGCTAACTGTACTTAAAATGCCAGGTTAACAAAAGCAGTTACCGTCGTTTCCACAGTAACGCTGTCCCATGATTCATTCTTCACACTGGTCAGGGCGGTTTCATTCAGCTGGTCGAGCTACAGCTACGAGTTAACCACCCTGATGTAACCGCTCCAGGAGAGGGACATGGAGACCGACCTGGGTTCAGTCCCCGCGTTGATGGAACGGGTGTTCTCAACATGGGCGCGATTTCTGCAGATTTCTGCACATCTCGCGAGGGTTCAACCAGTATCTCACCAGCGTTTGCGGGCTCGGGAGCAGATGGGGAGTTTATTTTATTTAAACATTACCTGAAAAATCTGCATTAATTTAAGAAAACAAACGTTAAGACATTATTTCATGGTTTAATTTAGGTTATATAAAGAATCGTTAAGCACCGATTTACAGAACAGTAAAGTTAATTAATTTTTTTAGCGCGTTATTAAACCAAATGTTATCTTGTCTCTAGAAACGGGTTGCAACTAAAGCAACTACTTTTAATTAATCATCAACAAGTAAACCCAGAATCTATAAACCTAACATTACTCTACATGAAAAACATAATCAATATTAAAATCCAGTCTGAGGTGGTAAAGGGAAGATGCTTCTTTCAAAGGCTATTAGCTGATTTTTTTCTTTATCAAATATGTAATTTTATCAGCAATATAAGCTATAAATCATCATTGTAAAAAAAAATCAGGACTCTAAGAAGCAATACTCTTATTGCCAACTGAATACAACTATTATGAACCTTTTTTAAAAAAGTGCAGTTTACACTGACAGTATATTTGGCCCTTCAGTTGATCCATCTGCTGTTCACTGAAGTCTCATCAGAAATGGAGGGGTGGCTGTCTAAAAGCCATTCTTAAAGAAGGGAAACAGGGAGAAAAGGCTGAAATATACCAAATTACACAACAACTGGACTAATAATCAGTGGCAATAGGTTAAATGGAGTAATGAATCCAAATTTGAAACTTTGGGTTCAAATCATCAGTTTGTATAAGTCAGGAGAGGCTAGAGCCATCTGTAAAACACAGTGGAGACATGGTTTGGGGCTGCATTTTTGCCAGTGGTGTTGGGGATCTTGTCAAAACTCAGAATTATAAACATGGAAATCTACCACACAATGTCAGCTAGAGTTTGACTGGCAACAGCTTCATTTTTCAGCATGACAACGATCCCCCCCACACTGGGAATGCAGTAAAAGCATACCTGAATAGAAAAAACAAAACACACCATCAGTCAGGGACTGGCCTCCCCAGAGATCAGACCTCAAGATTATTGAAGCAGTGTGAGATCATCTTGACAGAATGACACAAAGGGCAGCTAACATCCAAAGCAGAGCTTTGAGCTTCCCTCAATAGGTCTGGAGAATTATTCCTGAAATTACTTAAAGAAATTAGAAGAAAGCTTCACTGAGATTTCAGGCAGTGTTGAATAAAAGGGTGGTCACACCAAATATTCACGGCCTTATGTACTACTTTTCTATGCATCTTTACAGATACGCCAATACTTTGTTTTAGCCATTTCCCAGAAATGAGGGATGGCTCCAGACTTGCACAGCACTGGATTGCATTCATTTCATCTCAGAATATTTAGATACTTACATGTAAGTTTCTCTTAACATTGTTCATATCTTGTATCATAACTTTAGTTGACTACATCTATCTACCACTGGCAGTTACTATAGTTGCTTCACTGATTCTTATTGAATACGGCAAACAAATCCTGTCACATTTAATGTACTGTGAACTCAGTCTAGCACCGACAAACAAAACTTATTATATACATTTGTACACACACACACACACACACACCATACTTTATGTATAATAGTGTCTTTTGACATAACGTTTTCCTTAGGTGTACTCAATGATTTGCATACAAGCCATTTCCATAACTGCTGGCTCTAAGGCTACATGAAATATGTTTTCATTATGTCAGCTGATTTCAATAACAATATGACATTGTAACAATTTGCTGAATTAAGATCAAATAATAAAATGGCAATAACTCCTTTGAGTAGTAAAGAATATTTTTTATTCATTAAATACAAAAAGGTTGAGAACAGTGATGATTAAAATAGAATAGAAAAGGCACAATAATTTAGTCAAAAATCGCACTGTGCCATGAAAAATTACACAGTCTGCTATCTTCTACCTTGGCTAAAAATAGGCAGTCTTCTTTTTCCTGTTCCAACTCAATTGAGTTCTAGTTTTGAGAATTCCCGTGGCAGAATAATGGCTTGGCATGAGGAGGAGTGCTGAGGTCAACTTTTCCCTGTAGCATCAAAATGAAGACCTGCAGAACAAAGCAAATGAATAATTAGGAGGGGGAGAGAAATTTTCCTCTCACAGTAAATGTAATTTTGACAGCTGACCAAATTATTTAAATTAAAAAGTTTTCATTACAGTGAATGGTTTTATTCACAGATGGGGAACACTTCATTAAAAAAAAAAAGAAAAAGAAAATTTAACAACCTTAGCATTGAGTTTTGCACACAGTAAATGAATGCATGTGCAGCTGAGAGAGTGAGTGAGTAGGAGAGAGCGTAACTTACCAATGAATACAGTGGTTTCACAAGAAAGAGCAGACCTTCTGTGGCCTGAAGGGGTTGGTGCTGGACGACACACCGGTGAGCAGAGGGTCTTGAAGAGCGTTCTGTATGCAAAACTGTTGTAGATCTGCAGCTGCCTGGGAAACCTGGTGGGGAAAAAAACCAAAAAAAACCCAAAAATGTACATAGAATATACAAAGACTGAAAAAAAGGGGAGTTACAAAGTGCACTCCAATATTTGTGTCCTGCTTGGCCAGTGAAAACACGTGTCATATCTTTTGGAGCTCTGGACGAAGACTTCAAGCAACACACCGGTCAGGAACCGGGTTAAATACTACCCCTCTGAATAACTGTAGAGGAAATTGCAGGATGCAGTATTTAAGCCCAAATACTACCAGAGATGAAACCCTGCTTTTTAATTTTGATTGCTGCTCAACTGGAAATGTAGGAATAGATCATCTTCATTTACATAAACATCTGGTACATTGAACCCAGTATTTGGGCTCTGTTTGAATGTTGTTGTAAAGAGTACCTGAACACTTTTGGTGTTTGAATTAGCAGGAGCATCCAGTAATAATAAGTCAACGAAGTTAAACAATGCGCAGACACCAAGTTGCCATTTAAATGTCAATACTTTACCTACTCTGTAAATACATCAAGTTTAACTGCTAGCTGGCTGTGCACCTCTTAATCTACCACGTAAAATGTTTGGAATAATCATTTTAGTGTAGCTAAACTACAGTGTTTTACCACTGGATCCTGAATAGCTTCGTAACATGAAAAAGTCCCAAGTACAGCTGGCGTGTTGCCAGCGTCTTTCATTACTCGGGCGTCGTCTGATTATAAACAGTGCAACTAAAATACTTCCCTTTCGGTCCAAACAACGCCCTGCTCTGCACGCCGACTATCGGCTAACTGAGCCTCACGATGCTAAGCTAGCGCCGTCAGCGGATTTCTCCGTTCTTGGTGAAAAAAAAAACGTAATTACTTACCTTAACTCTGTTTATGCTCGCCTCGAAACGAAGCTGCTGTACCACTTTTTTCATGGTCACCAGGTTGGATGAACCCGACATTTTTTCCGATTTTCTTTTGGATTTTTTGTGTTTATTTCAAATGCTGGGCGGGGGGCACACGTCTCGGCTGGATGCTGCTGAGACAAAAGCATATGATGACATCCGGATTCCGGTTGTTCTCGCTTGTGACTGCAACTCAAGCTTAGATACATCAGGGGGCGACAAATGAAAGGGATTCGCAACTGATTCCATTAAAAACAAAACTTTATTATCATTACGTCTAGAGAGCAGATCTAATCGATCTAATGTTAATGCAATGGGTACTTCAAGTCATAATTTATACTTAATGAATATGTAAACATTAAAGTTACTTTCAGTACAATCAACATGTAGAAAGAATATATTCCCATCATTGCTTGGTAAATACCCTCCCTTGAAATACAGCTTAAAAATCTGATTTGTCAGTAAAGAAATGAGCAATGGCAGACTCAAAGTGCTTTCTTTGACTTGTCCGTGTGCGTCGATTGAAAATGGTTGTTTGTCAGAGCCGACGAAATTCGGCCGTGGATTTATGCAGAAGTTCATCGCACAGATTTAAAAAAAAAAAAAAAAAAAAAAAAAAAAAAAAAAAAAAAGGCAGACTCAAAGTGCTTTCTTTGACTTGTCCGAGTGCGTAGATTGAAAATGGATGTTTGTCAGAGCCGACGAAATTCGGCCGTGGAGTTATG
>VUQK01006698.1:3419-15085 GCA_015106715.1 Bujurquina vittata | reverse complement strand
GCGCGCGTGCATCTGTGTTTATTTGTGGTCGTTCAGTTCATATTCGGCGGTGCACAGTCAACCCGGAGACCCGTACACCCATTTTTTGGGTCATAAACAAAGTCGAACCCAACCGACGCCTGATTGACGCCAAAACTGATCACTTTTAGATCAATGCAATATGAGAGGGAAAGACACTGGATGCCTGTGAGGGTTTGTGTGTGAGTAACGCATTATTTGATGATGAACCCGGAAAGCATGTGTGCCACCCTGTGGGTGTCTCTGACAGACAAAAGCTTGTTGTTATTTACTGATAGCAACCTGCAAACAGTTAAAGCATGGGGGAATAAACACACACACACACACACACACACTTCTAAAAAAATATGAGAATATGTTTGAAAATCCATAATCAGGTGACAAAGTACGGTGAAAATACCTGTATTTTAGCAATGCTCTGGTGTTATCTAGAGGATTAGGTAAAAAAAAAAAAATAATAAACAGAGATAGAGAAAAGAACAAACAAAGAAAGTGAGAGAGGGGCGCTTTTTGTTGAATCCAATTTTCTCTCTGTGGCCTTTGTAGTATTTGGCTTTTTTCTCCCACTCTCTCTCTGCCATACAACTATTAAAATAAAGCATTTATGTCTGCAAGGGCCCACGCCTAGACCAGCCCTGGCACTCGCCCTCTGTGTGTGTGTGTGTGTGTGTGTGTGTGTGTGTGTGTGTGTGTGTGAGTGTGAGAGAGAGAGAGGGAGCGAGAGTGTAAGTGAGTGCAGGGAGCAGGGGAAAATCTCATCTGATGTTCACCACACCCAGTCAGAATTCATCATTCACTCACTCTCTCTCTCACACACACACACACACACACACACACACACACACGCACACACACACGCAGTGGAAAACTACAGATCGTTGTGGTAAAGCAATGAAGCTGAAATCACGACCCAAGGAGCACTGACTGACCTAACGGTGTTTCCATATGCCCGGTATGATCGGACTGGTGACTTCAGTGAACAATTATTATATTAATACAATGTCAGAAAGCAGGACTGATGCTGTGACCATTATTTATTTACACTGGAATCGTTCGGTCTTATGCATACTTCAGTGCCACTTTTATTGGCTGTGGGCAGGAAGCAGAGGTGTGTGTTTCAAGGCCGTACTGTGTTTTTGGGTGTAAGCATCTGTATGTGCGTCTCTCAGTGTCGCAGCAGAGCCTTTGTCTGCTCCAGGCTGTATACACAGACTGGAACCATTACTATCAACTACAATTAGGTACAACCCACCACAACATACCGCATAACAACTACTGCTACTAGCTACAATTAGCCCCTATGCACCACACTGGCCTCAATACCTCAGCAAAGATAAATGTGACAGCTAATCATTTCCATCAACTACAATTAGCTCCAACGCCAGCGAGGCTTTTATCTAAAATTGCCAATAATCATCCGACGACAACTGCTGAAAGATGCAGCGACAGGAGCATGGTAAGTTTCAGAAGCATGTGGCAGATGGAGGAGCAAGTTTGGGAACTATGTTGGGAAATTGAGTCAGTGCTACACGCCAGTGTTTTTGTTTTGTTTTTTTTCATGTAACTCGGTCGTGAATTTTTCAGAGATGCGCTATGAATCAACTTCGAAAATGTGATCACATACTAGCGGTTTTGGGCTTCGGACTAAAACCAAAGCCAGCAGGTATTTTCATTCAAACGCTCGCATGCATGCTAAACAGCGTTTACTTTTATGTCAGTTATTTACAAGAAGAGCTTTCCAGAATCAGAACTGACATGTTCAAATTGCTTGTTTTGCCTCGCCATCAGTGAAGAATCCAAAGATATTCATTGCGCATAATACATTTGCAGCAAATCCTCATATTTGAGGGCCTCCAATCAGCAAAGGTTTGTCACTTCTGCTTGCTCGCTTTCTCCGGTGATTAATTGTTGGTAATTAATTTGGCTATTCATACAATCTTTGTCACAAAAAGAACTAATTAATCAACTTGTTTTAACACCACAAACAACAATGGAGGTCAATCCTGTCATTTGTCATGTGTTTTGCAGGGATCTAGCACATGTTGCTTTAATTATGTTACATAAACAATATCTTACTCCATTTCAACCACATCATGTTTACAGCATCATAGTGCACCGCCAGCCTGGCAATGAATTTTCATGCGACTCATAAGAAATCAAAGGAGGTCTTTGTCATTCAGAGAACAAAGTTAGATCTCTCTAATGGAGGAAAACAGATTACGAGTACATCTCAACCATTTTACACAGTGACTCCGAGCTAATTCTCTAAATGCATATTATTGAGTCACGGTAATGGATGGGTTTGATACCGAATCTCAACACATCCACATATCCCTGCTGCCTCCCAGATATCTGCGCTCGCTCCCTCCCCGTGGGACAGCTGTAGCTGGCATCTCCATCTTTCATAAACAAAGGATTAATGTGCAACATATGAAGAAATAAAGCTAAAGGCAAGGTCTTGTTACAAAGACAGAGTTCTCTCTGGCTTTTCTTTCTCCTTCTTGATGTGCAACATTCTGTCTCTCTGCGTTATCCTCTCCCTCTTTGTCCCTATCTCTCCTGCTCCTCATTATCTGTCCTCACTTTCTTCTTGTGGTGCCATCTCTGGTCCTCTCGTCTGATTTGCTCAAACCTTTTCAAGATTTGGAAAAGATAGAACAATTTATGGGTAAGTGAGGTGCAAATGAAGGAGAGGTGCGAGCAAGGGAGAAAGAAACAGACAAGGGAGATGGCAGGTAAGGACTTTTAATTAGAATAAAAATCCTAACGCTGTTTCTGTGAAAGGGAGGTAAAAGGAAGATGGGTAGACGTTCAGAGGGGAGGAGAGATTTTAGACAGGAAAACAAATGTATTTGCTTCTTTTAAGAAGGCGGAAAGGGGAGACTGTCTTGGGAAATGGAAAGACGGGAGCAACGTAAGTGAGAGCGGGAGGAGAGAAAAAGGCAGAAGGCAAAGAGTACATAAGCCCCACATACTAATCAGCATCCCCCCTACAAAGTCAATGACTTGAACATCCTCTGCTTTAAAGCTTCCTATAATGTCCAGAACAAGTTCAAGTTTTGCCAGTGGAAAAACACAGTGTTAATATATCTTGATATATATTTCAGGAACCAACTTTTCATCCTCCTTCAAAGTCACTGCAGACCCACAAAAACAAACTCATTATCGAATGTTTTAAGCAGATTCTGGTACATTTCGGGTCTATTTTGAACACCGAAGATAGAGTCACACATCAGGTCAGGCTTCCCGCTGAGTGCCCCTCGAACAACCTGCAATATAATGACTAGGGGATTTAAAACAATTCGGCGAGCCGCAGTTTGATTTCAGGTTTATTTTGACTAATTTAACAGAACAACTGCTTCCCAAATATGTTGCTCTTAGTCTCAGGGCGAGTGCGTCCTAACTGAGCTACAAGAGCCACAGACAATGACCGACTTTGGAGACATGTGAGGACAGGCTCCTCTGAGCCTCCTCATTAGAGCTGCAGGAATATTCATACATCTTGTGGCTATCTGACATCTTAATATCCAGCTTCCAGCATGTTTGAGATTGGACCTGGTATGGCTCATGGATGCATCACTTACGGATGATTTTAAAGCCTTATTTTCCAATAAGACAAGACAGGAGACAGTGTTGTATCACTCAGCAGTCGTTTATTTAGACAATTATTTCTTCTAGGAAGTCCACTGATGCACAAAATGGCAGTCACGCTGAAATGCCTTGTAGCTTTAGGTTACGTGCCAGTGAACGAAAGCAGCTGAAGACAATACTAATGAAAGCATGCAAGGAAACGGTTTAGTACCCACTGAGACAAAACAGATCGGTCCCCTTGAAACCGGGCCTATTTAGACTGCTAGAAAAATAATAGGAAATTTTCACAAGTGCACGATGCTGCTCCGTTCAAGTCCTGGATGGGAGGGTGGGTGTGTCTGGTCTCTTTGAGAAAGATGGGGATAAGGGAAAGAAAGTTGGCTAAGGCGAGGATTTCTTTTTCTGGGTGAACTAGTAACAGCTGGGAATTGATTTTGCAGAGGCAGGAGTCTAATTGAAGGTAGGGAGGGGTTGAGACTGAGAGAGAAACAGAAATAGGGAGAACAAGGAGGACAACATAAAACCACCATGAGACGGAGTCCACCTGCCATTTTAAGACTAAAAGCTTTCAGCCGACTACCAGGTCCCTAATCAATGCCAGAATTCTTACTTACACACACACACACACACACACTCTGCTGTGTAGCAGGGGCCCAATTCTTTCCTGCCAAGCAAACCTCTCTCTTTCACACACACACACTCGCAGACACACTCTACCAGAGTGTAGGACTCATTTGTAATGGGGTAACAGCATGCAAAATATGTCATCTTAAATGTCAAACTTAATCAGAGGTTCACATTTCAATACCTCTCTCTCGTTTTGAGCCTCCCTCTCTATGTTTCCACCTCTTCTTCACTCTCTAGATGGCTCTCCCCTTACTCCTATAGCTATATGGGTCCAATTCTCACTCACGCACACACAAGCGAGTGCTGCGAACACACCTCGCTTCTCCTCCTCTTCTCTCCTCTCCCCATCTATCCATCTTTCATTCAGCATTCTCTCAATTAATCTCTTATCCATTTCCCACCCCCTGCCTGTCTTTCCCTCAATCTCTATTTCTCTCCTCCCCTCACTTCTGGCCTATCCTCACATGAACCTCGGCGTGTTTGATGTGTTTGTACATGTGCGTGCGTGTAAAGGTGTAATTCTCTAAAGCACAGCAGCTTCAATCCCGCTACATGACTGACAGATAGATGGCTATCATTATATGTAGGAAGATGTTTTTTAAATTTAGCTCAAACTCTATCACTTACTGTTCTTGATATGCACATCCAACTATTCAAAGATACTTGTTTATTTCACCTTGATTTGTCTGAATATTTTAAACTTCAGATACATGAAACTTTCAAGAACTTTTCTAAAAAGCTCTTAAACAAAACACACATCAACTGAACAGTCAATCGATACATTTATTATTCAGTCCATCCATCAATCAATCAATCAATCCATCAAATTAATCAATTTTCTACCACTTATTCAGGTCCAGGACCGAGAAACAGCAGCTGGAGCAGCCCAGATCTCCACAGCCCTTCATCAAGCAGACCAAGGTGTTTCAACCCAGACAAAAGGTGAGAGTTTGAAGGTAGAGCAGCCAGCATATCGACAGCTTGATTTCTTTTCACCTAAACAGGTGAAGTCTGTCAGTCTCCCCCTTCATCATTCCTTCACTTGTCAACAAGATCCCAAATTACTAAAATGTATTCACTTCAGGCAGCAAGTCTTCCTTAACCTGGCCACTGAAATACAAGGCATAGATGACTGGAGGTGCCAGTCATCTATGCCACTTTGAACCAGTTTGCTGCAGGCCATCACTCAACGAAGCCAACAGAACCACATCATCTGCAAAAAGAAGATGTAATCTTGAGGCCTGCATGTTGGTTGCACCTAGAAATTATGCCCATAAACATTATAAAAGTTCAACGCCTACCAGGGGACGAGTCTGATTAATTACTATTAATGTGAACCAAGGTCTTACTACAGTTGCACAAGGACCAAACTGGCCCACAGCAATCGGCGTCTCACAGGACCCTTAGGGTGTGATTGCATTGGAAACTGATTAGTTATTGATTAATCATTTACTTTGCCATTCACGAAGGTCACATGATGGGCTGGGCTGACCCATTCAGATCCAGAATAGACACTATCTGAGACTTTTATAGCTCTCTGAAAAATATTTAAATCATCTGTAAAGATCTTCAGGGTACTTCTATTATGAAATAAATCAGTGTTGTTAAGCTACATTTACCCTGTTTTATAATGTACATGCTCACAACTGCAACAAAAAATAGCTAGGGACTCCAGAACCCCAAACATGACTGCGGCTATCCTTCATGCACACAAACACATTTCCACTTCCCCCACCCGCCACCCCAAAACACAAACTTTATTAAAAGTCTATTAGAGGAGTCTGACCTTGAATAACTACATGGGATTACTGCACCACAGAGGGTCTGGGAAAGACTGTACTGTGTGTGCTATGTGTATGTGTGTCTGCGTCTAATACTCAGTAGGAGGGCTACCTAACTCTTTGGGGAGTAAAAGCAGAACACTGCTTAACACCACATGCAGACACACAAATAGCTGGCAGCTGTCCAGTGCAACCACTATCTTTTGGCTACAAAGCCTTTTGGAATTCAACCCGGTGTTTGAGAAGAAAATTCAACAAACAACATGCTCTTAACTGATCTATTAACTGGAAAGACTCAGCTAAATTTCTGTTTCATACTCAGCTTCTTAAAAATTATTTTGCTTACCAAAACAATATGTACAAAACAGTACATTTTCACAGAAAGTCTCAGCTGTGACTTACTCAGTATGACACACTAGCTGTTTTGCTCCATTAAACCTTATTCTGAAGTGTGCAACAAAGCCCATAAGTGGGTGACGGGTGTAAAAACACAGGTTACTCACTTCTTTCCTAGTCAGACTACTGGTGATTAGGCCTCAGTCACACAAGCCTAGAGACTGGTCAGTGAGCCCCCCCGGGAAGCCTTGTTACAAAGGAAAAGGGTACATTCCTGAGCTGGTTGGCAAGTGGGAAGTGCTCTAGGCCGCGTGTTGCTACCAGGTGAAATTGGTCGCAAAAAAGGGTGCTGCACCAAAAGGCTCCTTGCAACCATTTTGGTTACTAGCAGATCGCCCACAGTTTGTTTGGGAGATGTTAGTCAGCTAACTAACCATCCAGCGGTACTGAAACTTGAAAAAGTGCAACCCGAAACGGAAACAGACTGTCTGCCTTCAAAGTAAAACCAGCACCTTTTGACACGTGCTGGTTTCACTTTGAAGGCAAACAATCTGGTTCCAGTTTGCGGTGCACTCTTCACAGCTTCACGACCGTTTAGTGAGGAGTTGCTAGTGTTTGCAGAGAAGTCATTGTCTTTCATGCAAACTACTGTTGGCCGCAACGATCTGCTAGTGACCAAAGCAAATGCAACGAGGTTTTCAATACAGTACCTCTTTGTGACCAGTTTCACCCTAGTGACCGTAAACAACCTCCTGCAATCACTTACCAACCAGTCGTTACCAGGGAGTCACTGGCCAGTCTCCAGACCTGCATGACTGAAACTTAGCCACTGATTTCACAGCGAGTGCCAGAAACCGCTCACAACTGGTTGGGAGATACTTATTTTTCCAGTGGCGCCCAGTGGCTGCCTGGTGGTTGCATCTGGTGCCTAAAGATTTTTGTGATTGGAATTTTTGCAAATCTAAATAAAGTACATTTTGTTAGATTTGCCATCACAAAAGACACTAAATGTTACGTTATTGCAAAAGGTTACCTCCTAGGACACTGCTGTTAAGTCTTCAGTACAAGTTTAAATGAAGCAGAAATAAATCAGTATGACAGCATGCACACACAGATAGGGGTTGCATAAATGCATCCATATCTGCATCCAAATATTTCTGAAACACCCGTGTTATTTCATTATATCACAGCCATTACCATTCACTTTCACATGTGTTCGGATTCCTGGTTCTTATAAAACAATTTGTGCTGTTTTAGTAAAATAGTGTAACAGAAGACACACAGGCACAGACTATATATCTCTTCTGCTATTTCAATAATCTGTGACCTGAGAGTTTATAAGACTCAATAGTCTGGCTTTTGGAATGGCTGTCTGGATTTTGACTTTATATACACACACATACACACTCAAACACACTCATATACAGACATAGCTCCCCTGCTATGGTCCTTAGAGCATACTCTGTCTGCGAGTGAATGTGTGTGGGGAGCATACCATGTGTGTGTGGTCACGTCTAAGAAAGCTCCTTTAAAAATGGATCTCTCTCACTCTCTTTCCCATTACCATTGGCGATGTCACCTTTGCCATTTTTTGTGACGCGCAAATTAGGGACTAAAGCCATCTACTTTGTGTTTCTCTCATTTGTGACTATAGGAATAGGTCATACACCTGTCATGAGAGCGAGAGACAGAGAGCGAGAGCACAGTTTCAAACATGCAGAAGCATAGAAAACACAAGCTCACACAGACTACAAGACGTGTTTGCAATTAATTATTGTTAACTGGCTGGCAGGAGAAAGGCTGGCAACGAGACAGACGAAAAGGCAAATGCACAGAAAGGGGAAACACATGTCGACATCTTTAATCACACTTTTGAATTCATCTTCAAAAGCAAAGTGTCTCACAGAGTTTGAAAACATCACTTAAAGATCTAAAAAAGGGGGGGGGGGAGTTCAAATTGAAGAAAAACAATAAATGCACGTTCACACAGCCCTCCGACAGACTGATCAAATGAACAATTACGTCTCACTGAATAAGGCATTGTTGTAAATAATCATAAAAACTATTGCGTCCACTTAAAAAGACAAGCTCCATCATCTGAATCTAACATTTACATCACTTAAAAATAATCCAACTTCATTAAAATCTCATTTAGATTCTCCCTACACATTAGCTGAGCATCACACAAAAACAGACATCCACAAATACACACCCCATCCTTCAGTTCACCTTCCGCTATTAGGGCAATACAACATATGGAATGAATAATATGGTGAAGTGGAATGCACTGAAAATGGATTTGTAAAAGTAAAGAAAAAAGAAAAAGATGTGTTACACTGAGATAAGAGCATAAATACCTAAGACTCAATACCTAATGAAGCACACTCATCAAAAGCAGCGTGTGAAAAGTAATTACAGGGCATCCTCTACTGAAAACTCATTGAAGGGCATCCTCCAAATCCTCCAAACATTGTATCAGAAAGTTTTCTGCACTAAGGCCTTTTAAAGGAAAGCATGCACAGACTACCATATGAAAGAGGAGAGAGAAACAGTCAATGAGGATACCTCATGTCAAAACCACAACCCTGTGAAATATGAATACTAATCAAAGAACAAACCGCAATATTACACAACACCAGTGCCGAGAGCTGCCCCAAAATATATATTTTATGCGCAAATATCTATTTCACTTGAGCCAATAAATGTGCATAACTGAAAGGCACCAAACTCGGGCTGCATCCCCTGAAATGCTTCAAAACTGGAACTCTGGCTTTCTGTGCTCGCTTGAAAGACAGGACAGTGGAGTGATATTGATATTGATTTACTGTGAAACTATCAGAAACTGTTTAACTTCACACAGTGAAGGCGCACACATCTAACAAATACCCAATGTAGCAGTCAAAGAGCCAAAAACAGTTTGGCTTCACACGCTGAGGGGACCCACTACACTGTTCCAAAGCAGCACTAAAAGGCTGCATTTGATGCCTGTGGTGCAGGTTCTCTACCATCAGCTGCTAGGTTTTTACAAATAATCTGCAGTTGGGCTGCAGAGTCTTAATGATTTTGAATATGATGGTGATTTATTTGTCACATGACTGTCACACTTTCCTGTCATGGACCTGTCATGTGATATGAGTAAACACCAATAGAAATGTGAAGTACATGGCCACATATTTCTTTAACTCCCAGCCTCCTTAACAAGGCTTCTAAGAGTAGACAGTGAATGAAACGCACTTTTTTAGTTTGCTAAGGAGGGCTCCTCTTCACCATTTCATTCACTTCCCACTACCCTTTCTTTTACAAGTGTGAAAGCGTGGGAGGAGGTAGAGGTATGTATATGTGTGTAGCGGAGAACCGACAACTTCCTCTAATCTTCCTGCGATCACAGCTCAGGGGTTGCTGGGGGACAAACCAGGAAATTACACACATACACATACACACTCAATATGGGTCAGTTTAAATGGGAGAGGAATGGACAAAAAATAAACACATTTTTATATGTAAACAGTGACCATACGTGAGTTACATGAAACTAAAATATTGCTCATGTCATACTCCGTATATGATACGGTTTTGTGACAGACAAAACAGAGTTCTGTGTACAAACACATAAATAGAAATAGGTCAAGAAAATGTAGAATGACTTTAGATAGTTATTACAAAAGACACCATTATTAAAGCCAATAGCACTGATAAGCTCGGACTTCGTGCTGGTGATGCCTTTTTTTTTTTTTTATTCCCAATCCAGACAAGAGATCTCTTTCTGTGAAACCGAGAGGGGTGGGGGCAGTTCATCTCTTGCATCCTGCAATACCGTGTCACACACACACACACACCACACACACACACACACGCACACACAAACAAACGCTGAGACAAAAGTCGACAAACTTAAACGCTGAAAAGTGTGGTTGCATTTCACTGAAATTGATGCCGACAGTGCCTGTTGTCTCAAGTGCAACAAGTCTTTTGCAAGTTAGGATGGCCGCACGAGCAGTCTGTAAAAACATCAAGCGAAAGTGTATAAGGCGAGATATGCATAGCTTTGAAACTGCCTAGCTCGTGGTTCACCTTTGTTGACCCAGTTGTCTTATCTATGCCAGCAGCTTAGAGCCCACACATATAGTTGACAAAATTACAAAAACACAGACTAATAATTACACGTATTATCTGCTGATTGTTTTAACAGATTCTATGTATGATTATGTATAATATATAAAAATAACCAGTCTGATTACATTTGTTATTTATAGGAACACTGTCATTGATTCAATTATATATATACACCATTCTTTAAAAAATACAAATAAAGTTGTAATATTTCTCTAAACGCAATTTGATTTGACTGACTGACTATGTTGGAATTGCAAAATGTGTTTCAGTTTTCATTTTTATATTCAGATTAGTTGGCATGCACTAGATAGAGATAACTGCAAACATTTCGATGTGAGTTGTATTCAGTAGCTGACTGAATTTTAATTAACAGACAATGTATAGTGGTGCATTTATGAATTCTTTGAAATGGCCTGAGGTGTCATCATCTTAACTGTCACCCAGGAAGTCACAGTTTCAGTTTCAGAGCCCCCAGAACAGGGTGGCTGTAGTCAAAAGCTTCTTGATTCAAAAAATATGCTTGCACTTTGCTTCTTTTACAAATGAACTGTCTCGAGTCTGTCGTCTGACACTGTGATCAATGAGCAGCAGTCATAAAAGAAGTACAGTTAAAATGTTATTGACACCCATAACAAACAGACGCATGCAAAGAACAAAAAGAGGAAGGAGGTAGCAACTATGGCCACAATTTCACAATTATAACTGAGATTCATTCACTTCCTTACAATATGTGTACTCTCTCTGCTTATTCTACTGTATATAGGGACGTGCAAGTGCGTACGTTATATTAGCATTTGAGTTTACCAAAATGAGTCAAAGACACAACATCAGTGTATTTCCTTAATTTTTAAAGACACTAACTCAGATGCACAATCACAGGCAAAAACCCATGCAAAGGACACTGGGGCAGTTTGAAAAGGCTTGGGGCTAAGTCTGAGCTTTCATTTCCTCTATCCTGCATAACAACTGACAGACACACACACACACACACGCACACACACACACACACACGCACAGGCACACAAATACACAGAGACAGAAGGCGAGTGCATCGTTACTAGACTTTTGGCCTGCCCATAGCAATTGCAGAGGTAGACAGCTCTAACAGATATAACACAAACCCGCTCTATATTTCAACATTCACATTATTATAACAAATAAATGGAACAATTTTTTTTTTTTGGCCTGGAATGAAATTTA